>JBAKBP010009631.1:0-82587 GCA_037953745.1 Lithodes maja
AGAATCTCTTCAGAATAGGAATGACCAGTTAAACTCGTCTTTTATAGCAAATCAAAACTATAGGAGACCATCCACGATCACCTAACATAATATGTTAGGTGATCGTGGATGGAACCTCGTGAGACACGATCCCTTGATATCGAAACTAAAGGAAGAAGGCATGAGATTTATGTGCGTTAGGAGATCCTACTTCTAGTTACAGATATATTATATCTGTAACTAGAAGTAGGATCTCCTAATGCACATAAATCTCATGCCTTCTTCCTTTAGTTTCGATATCAAGGGATCGTGTCTCACGAGGTTCACTAATGGTCAGGTTCTTGTCTGTCTTCCTTACTTATCAACCCTCCTGTTGTTGTCGACCATAGTTCGCTCAACAGGTGGGAGTTACTCACACTAATTATATTGATTTGGGATGTTAGTGTCAACCTGACTATAAGGTAACCCGTCTCTACTAGGAATATTCCTAGTCCATATAGTATGCACTTGTTAATAGTTATCCAGGGTTAGTAATCTACCATTACCGGTAACTATAAAGCGAGTCTATATTAGTCAATATTGCCGTTCATTCCAGTCTTTATATTATACAGTATGTGAAGCTATAGTAACCCCATCCTCTATACATTAGCTGTCAGTCTAGTATAAATTGAGCGGTAATCTTCTCTACCTCATCTAGTCCTAATTAAAATCAAAATGGCAAAGTTTAATGCTAAACAATTTTGTCGAGAGCCCTCTATAGACAAACTTAAAGGTCAGGTGATCTCCAAGGATGATTGGAAGTTTATAGCTTATTCCTTTGACATAAGCTATGAGAGTTCACACACTAAAGACATTCTGAAAAACACAGTCATAGAAGAACTGACAAATAGAGAAATCTTACCTGCTGAAGCTGTAGATTCACTTACTCCCATGAGTAGTTCAATGATAATGGCTGATAATGATGAAGATTCCCAGAGTACCATACAGGGAAACTCCCAGGGGAAACACTCTCCATCTCCTGAGCCGTGGTCAGAAGACCGACTAGATTTTGAAAGGGAGAAGTTTCGGCAGCAGCTTCAGGAGAAAGAGAAAGATCGGCAACTAGAACTCTTGAAACTTGAGACACAACAACGGGAGAAAGAGAAAGACAGAGAGGAGAAAGAGAAAGACAGAGAACTAGAAATTGCTAAAATTCAAAACTTGGAAGAAACAAAACGCCTCAAAGAAGAGAAATTACAGTTGCAGAAGACCGAAATGGAAGCCCAGAAGCCAAGATTCCAACTATCTAAAAACATCTCCCTAGTACCACCCTTTGACGAGAGTGACCCAGAGAAATCTTTCTCCACGTTTGAGAAAACTGCTGAACACCTTAAATGGCCAAAAGAGGAATTTCCATGGCTTCTCCAACCCAAACTCGTAGGAAGAGCTCAGAAAACTTTCAATCACCTGGAGGACGTTAATGACTATGAATTTGTAAAGAGCGCTATATTAGATGCTTATGCTATCACCGCTGATCATTACCGTAGAACTTTTCGGAACTACATCAAGCCAGAAAAACATACATGTTTGGAGTTTGCCATGGATAAACTACGGATGCTTAAAAAATGGTTAGCTGCTAAAAAAGTCAACACCTTCACCGAGTTAGTTAACCTTGTTGTTCTAGAGGAGTGGAAGCGTAGGTTACTGCCCAGTATGCTAGTATATATAGAGGAGAAGGGAGTGAATGACCTTACCAAGGCTGCTCAATTAGCTGACAGCTATGCTTTAATCCATAGGGTTGTACCAAGTTATGATAGGACAAAAACCCCAAATGTGAGATTCTCCTCAAGCTATAACCCTGTGTCTAAAGTCATGTCGCAAACAAATACTCCCAAAAGCCCATCTCAAAGTCAAGGAAAGTCTGAAGATTTCTGCTCATATTGTAAACAGACAGGGCATAACATCATGCAGTGTACACATCCTAAGTGTAAGACCTCTGCTGCATACAAACTCACACTTGCCACTTCTCAAAGACCTCAAAAACAAACAAAACCTTCTGGGGCACCTATAACATGTATACATACCCAGAATGCCTCTTCTGATCCTTTTTCTGCCTTTAAGGTACCTGGAACTGTCTCTCTTCCAGATGACCCACAGACTTACCCAGTTACCATCTTAAGAGACACTGGATCAGCCCAAAGCTTGTTGTGTAAGACTGCTTTGCCTTCAGTTGAGAACCACTACACTGGGGGAAAAGTTACACTTAAATCTTTAAGCTCTGGTCATACTGCAGACATGGCTGATATATAGATAGGCAGTGACCTGATCCAGGGGTCAGTTAGAGTAGCCGTCTTGGATACAGATCTTCCTATTCCGGGGGTAACTTTCCTTTTAGGAAATGACTTTGCTGGACATGGGATGATTCCTGACATGATAGTGAGAGACAAACCCATGTTATACAGTCCTACTGCAATGCTAGATCAGGAGAAACCACATATTTTCCCGGTTTGCGCTGTCACCCGTTCACAAACTGCTGCAGTGTCTAATGACTCTCTCTCTCCCTCCGGTCAGGATACCTTGTTCACCCAGATCATGTCTAGGGAAAACCTCATACAAGCTCAAGAGGCAGACACTTCACTTGCTAAGCTCAGGCACATTGCTGATGACAAACCCATAAATGGGAAAAACCCTAACATCTACTATCACAAAGGGGTCCTTATGCGTAGTTTTCACCCGCCTGATAGGCCTGACTCAGATACTTGGTCTATAGTACATCAGGTAATCATCCCTACCTCCATCAGATCTGTTGTAATGGGATTAGCTCATGACGGAAACTCTGGTCATTTGGGACAGAGAAATACATACAGAAAGATCCTAGCTCATTACTTTTGGCCTAACATGAAAAAAGATGTAACCAAATTTGTAAAGTCTTGTCACACTTGCCAGATAGTAGGAAAGCCAAATGAGACCATCCCTAAAGCTCCACTTGCTCCTATCCCTGTCACTACAGAGCCTTTTGAGAAAATAGTAATTGATTGTGTAGGGCCTCTTCCCAAAACTAAGAAAGGGAACCAGTATCTACTTACCGTAATGTGTGTTGCAACTAGGTATCCTGAGGCTTTCCCTTTAAAAGATATCAAGGCTAAGACTATTGTGTTCCATCTGTTGCATCTTTTCACAAAAGTAGGCATTCCTAAAGAAATTCAGAGTGATCAGGGGTCAAATTTTACAAGTAACCTAATGAAAGCAGTACTGAGGGAGTTAGAGGTAGATAAGAAGATAGCCACTGCGTACAGACCTCAGACCCAGGGTTACCTAGAACGCCATCATCAATCTCTGAAATCCATGATAAAAAAGTTTTGTTTTGAGACTGAGAAAGAGTGGGATGCCAACATTGACTGGCTTCTTTTTGCCGTTAGAGAGTGCCCTCAAGAGTCGCTAGGATACTCCCCTTTTGAGTTGCTATATGGGCGTCAGATCAGAGGCCCTCTAAAGGTCTTGAAAGATTCTTGGTTTGTGGAAGTATCTGATCATCCTTCTCGCACAGTTGCAGAGTACATAAATGAGTTAAAACTTCAGATGTCAAATGTAAGAGCGCTAGCACTGGCCAACCTTGAGAAGAGTCAGTCAAGAATGAAAACCCACTACGATCGCAAGTCTGAAAGTAGAACATTTAGTCCTGGAGACAAAGTCCTTCTCTTCCTGCCCATTCCTGGTAGTCCATTAAAAAGCAAATTTTGTGGCCCATATGTAGTCTCTCAGAAACTTTCCAAGCTATACTATGTTGTTCGCACTCCTGATCGAAGGAAGGATCAAAGGATTGTTCACTTAAACCAGATGAAGGCGTACATAGAAAGGCCGCTTGAGGAGAATACCCCAATACTAGCTGTAAATACTGTACCACATTCTGTACCAGACTCGTGGGAATTGCAAAAGGTAGGAGACTCTGATGTGATTGAGTTTGGTGATCTTCCTTCACCTTGTGGAAGCCCAAAGAACAGCGAGCTATTATGTACCTTAGATCAATATTTGTCGGACATGTCGCCATCACGTAGAGATGATCTTAGGAAATTGCTTGTAAGTTACCCTTCAGTCACATTGGATGTCCCTGGCTTTTGCAAGGACCATCATCACAATGTTATCTTGACCTCACCAGAAGTAAGACTTATCAAACAATCACCATACAGACTAAACCCTCAGAAGCAAAAGATCATGAGAAAGGAAATTGACTTTATGTTGGAGAAGTCCTTAGTGGAACCAAGTCATTCCCCTTGGGCGTCACCCTCTTTATTAGTCCCAAAACCAGACGGTAGTAGTAGGCTGTGTACTGATTACAGGAAAGTAAATGCAGTGACAGTCCCTGATGCATATCCACTACCTAGAATTGATGACCTAATAGATAAAGTAGGGGCTGCTAAGGTAGTATCAACCATAGACTTGCAGAAGGGGTATTACCAAATTGGGATGACCGATAGAGCTAAAATCATCTCGGCTTTCACCACTCCTTTTGGGCTCTTCCAATATAGAGTCATGCCTTTTGGCATGATGAATGCTCCTGCCACATTTCAAAGGGTCATGTCATATACTATTCAGGATTTAGAAGGTGTAGACACTTACTTAGATGACATCGTGATTATTTCAGATACTTGGGAGGATCATCTTTCCAGACTGGACGGGCTGATGGAGCGCTTGCCTGCTGCTGGATTCACCATCAACCTAGCCAAGTCCTGCTTTGGACGTGGATCAGTGACCTACCTTGGCCATGTGGTGGGTCAGGGTACTGCACGTCCCAAGGAAGCTAACGTGGAGACCATCACCGCCTTTCCCCAGCCAACTGACCGCAAATCCAACATGCGGTTCTTAGGGATGTGCGGATTCTACCGCAGATTCTGTCCGAACTTTGCAGCCATATCAGCGCCCCTCTCAGATCTTACAAGCCCAAAAATTAAGTTTGTCTGGACTCCCACCTGTACTGCTGCCTTTGACCAACTGAAGTGCCTCCTTTCATCCTACCCGGTACTTCATGCTCCTGATTCCGCATTGCCTTACCATCTTCAGGTTGATGCGAGTGATAGAGGAGTCGGGGCAGTACTTCTGCAACCAGATAAGACAACTGGTGTCCTACATCCTGTCTCGTACTTCTCCGCCAAACTGAAGAGACACCAGAGGAGTTATTCCACAGTGGAGAAGGAGTGCTTGGCGATGGTATCAGCGGTGAAGAAGTTCGAATGTTATCTCCCTCAGCACTATCCACCAATCATCATCCATACTGACCACAACCCTCTTACTTTTCTGCACAAGATGAAGAACAACAACCAACGACTTCTCCGGTGGGCTCTAAAGTTACAAGAGTACCATCTCATTGTTCGCCATATTCGTGGGGTAGACAATCGGATTGCAGACGCCTTGTCAAGAGATCTTCCACCTACAGCGGAGCCTATTCCTCCTCTCGCTACCTAGTCCTCTTCGCTCCCCTTCGAGGACTTTAAGGGGGGAGGTGTCACGGACCTATAGGCTCTGACTGTATGGGTTCACTTCCACCCTTCAAACGCATCAACCAGTCTGAAATCGGGGTCGGGGCTTCAAGCAACCAAACCAACAGAGGCCCGAAACTTCGCATCCCAATATCCTTCTTACTTCTATCCCTCTCATTTTGATCGAGCAGAGTTTCGAAGTCTCACTCAATAAATATGTATTCAAATTAAAGTTCAATGCTATCTCTGCTCATGAACACCAGGGGGTGGAAGTTTCTTTTCTGGTCACATTAAATCTACCGTAGTCAATAACGGGGAGGGAATAATGAGTAGGGTCAGTGTTATCTTAGACTTTCTCGGTGCAACGTTCTCGGGAATATCGCTTCCAGAGAGAGTTGTTTTAAAGCTCCAGGAACTACCCCCCTTCGGTTTGACTACGGGAGATATCTTGACTATAACTTATATTTTTATTTTTATTTTATTTTTGTTTTCATTTTGTATAAATTAAATATTTTGCATTAATATTAATTACCATTGTATTTGTTTATTTTGTTTTATAACTTTAAATTATAATTATATAATACATAATGGTTTTGTTATATTACTTAAATTTGATTTTATTATATTAACAAAAATTGTGTATTCTTTTCTTATCCATATATATTTATACCCTAATGATTAAATGAAGTGAGGAAGATTAACCCTATATAATATCCAGAAGACTAATTTGAAATCTGATTAAAATACGAGAATAACTCTTAAATTAAAATATCATCTTAGTAATAAATATTAAAATACGAGAACTACTCTTAAATTAAAATATCATCTTAGTAATAAATATTAAAATACGAGAACTACTCTTAAAGAGACTTTACCTTAATACAAGTACTAAATTAATAAAAGCACTTATCCATACTGAACACCCTTAAACTAAAGTTCAGTCTTTGTGTTCAACCTAAAGGTCACCCTCTAGACTCCTTCGGGGCCAAATCTTTAACTAAGCTAGTTCCACTAGTCTCTCCAAACTTTGGGTTGTAACAATATATATATATATATATATATATATATATATATATATATATATATATACAGTATATACAAATATATATATATATATATATACAAGGTGTCAAACAAAATATAAAGAATGGTTAATGGTAATGTATGTGTGTGGATATATTTACATATATATATATATATACATATATATATATATATATATATATATATATATATATATAAATATATATATATATATATATATATATATATATATATATATATATATATAATTATATACAAGGTGTCCAAAAAAATAATGGTAAAAACAATGTGTGAATGTGTGTATTTATATATAGCCTATATATATATATATATATATATATATATATATATATATATATATATATATATATATACAAGGTGTCAAACCAGAGAAATATGTGCAAATTTCCAAGCCACCCAAAGAGGTACTGCACTTGACTCGTTATTTTTTTAGAGTGGTTTCCCCAGGAGGCCTATATCCACTGTAGTGCAAGAAATTGGCAAGAAATTGACTTGTTATTTTTTTGTGTGTTTTTTGTTTGTTTTTTATATATATTATATATATACCGGTATATATATATTTTTGTTTTTATATATTATATAATTTTTTTGTTTTGTTTTATTATGATGATGGGTGAATGAAGGAGGGTGAATGAAGGTGGGCCCCGAACCTCTGAAGTGATGATTGAATGAATGAAAGGGTGATGAAGGTGAATGAAAGGGTGATGAAGGTGAATGGAAGAATGCATATAGACTGAATGGGTGATAGTGATTGGAAAGGAATAATGAAGGTGAATAGGAGAATGCATAAATTAATGAATGAATCGTGCAAAGGTCCTGGGTATAGGACATCTGCATCGAGTCGATGGAACTGATTGAAGCAACCAGTGACATCGATGCAGAGGCAAACGAGACAAGACTTGCATCGATAGCTCGTGTCCTTGCGACTTTGGCCGTTCGTGTAAACACAGATGGCACCGCCGTCGCTTGCCGTCAGGGATCTTCTCGAGAACGTGTTCCAAGTTTCTGTTGTACCGGTCATGGTCCAGTACAACAGGACGTGGCTTGGAACCCTTTCCTCGAAGAGGACCTCTCCGACGGCCTCTTGGTGCCTGAGCCCTAGCTTGGACGTCCATTACTAGTGGACCCCGGTTGGCATCCATGACGGGTACTTCCCGAGCGCCACCAGCAGCAGCAGCTGCACCCGGTACTACTGGTGCAGGGGGGTCAAGTGGTAGGACATCCACTTGCTCCTCAGCATCAGCAGCATCGTCCGATACTGGTGCCGCCTGGGGTGCATTCTCAGCGAGTGCTCCCCCGATGGCAACAGCAGCAGCAGCAGCATCTGGACCTGGTGAGGGGGGGGGGGGGGGGTGTCATGAAGGAATGCTCCCCCAACGCCTCCACCAGCAGCAGGAGCACCAGGAGTGCCAGGATCATCAGCAGGAGCGGCTGGGGAGTCTGGATTGTCGTCCGGTGGGGGCGACCCAGCTGAACTTCCGGAGGATTGCCGACGCCGCCTGCCTCGCCTGAGACGGGCGCATGGCTCATACTGACCTTCCGGCAAATCCTCTGCACGACGGATGCGTCTCCCCGACAAAGGCCACTCTGCAGGGTTGAAGAACAACAAGGAACGGACTACTCTTTCCTGGAACGCCAGCATAGTCATCTTTCTGCGGGGGTTGCACTTCTTGAAGAGTACGAAGGCATTGAAGAGGGCCATTTGGATGAAGTAGAATACGATCTTCTTTGTCCATTTGACCGTCCTTCGCTGGATGGGGTAGTACTGGATCATCTGATCGAAATGATACACCCCACCCATGTGGCGGTTGTAGTCGTCAACACAAACGGGTTTCATGATATTCTTGCGACTCCGCTGCCACCTGCCTTGTACCTTCTTCTTGACATAGGACTGCTTTGGTATGGTGCTCTGGTCGTGGAAGGTGGACACCATCTTGACAATCCGTTTGTCTTTCCAAAGCATGACTAGGGTTGTGCCGTTGTTCATTGCCTCTATTGCATCGTCTTCCAGTGTCGCTGCATGGGCAATGTCGCGGAACCGCTTCGGAGCCCCTCGTGCAAGCCTCAGGATCCCACACACAAGATCTGGTGGTGTGTGAGCATGTGCTGGTACAGGTCAACTGAGTTGTAAAAAGTTGTCCCATGAACAACTTGTAACCCATGCCTTGCAGGGACTCCGTTAAACCCTCAACCGTTTTCTGGAGAGTTTGACCAATACCAGAGTAGACTTGAAAGTCATACACGAAACCAGTCGTGGACTCTGCCAGGATGTACAGCTTGATGGCGTACTTCTTTGGCTTCATCGGGTTTGTAGCGCCTGAATGAAAGGCGACCCTTCCACCCAAGGCAGCCTTCGTCGATGGACACTTTCCTCTCCGGGACGTAGGCAAGCTTGAAGCCAGCAAGCAGGTAGCGCATCACCGTGCGGATCTTCACAAGCCTGTCTTTGGTCTGCTTGATGACTGCCTTGCTGTTGAATGTGTGGAAATTGCTCAGCAAGGCTTGGCACTTGAAGACCTGCATGGTCTTGCAAACGTTGGGTAATCATGGACTCCATCATTTAACCAGTAGTGACGCACAGTGGGGAGTTTGTTCACACTCATGAGGAAGTACAGGCCAAGGAATTTGGGAATGTCCTCCTCACTGAATGTTGTCCAGAGAGAACCAACGAATAAGGCATATGCGTTGGTCTCACTCACCAGGAACCTGAGCAGTTCTCTTGTAAAGAAGAGCTGGAAGAACTTGTGACGCTTCTGCATAGTAGCCATGTGCAGGCATGCGTGCGCGTCGGCTGCCCAGCCGTTTAGAAACCGGCTGGTGGCAGCCGACCGGCAGGCTTTTCCTTAGTATATATCCTACGACAACCTAACTAATGTCTGGGATATTCTTATGCTGTTTCACAGCTTGTAGCTGCCCTTATTCTTAACCAACGCATCTTAGTATATTTTATTCTCGATAGTTGATTGTTTCATTATAATATATAAGATGTAAGTCTAGTGAGAGTGGGAGGAGATGAGCGGGAGAGAGAGACCGGCTGGGGGACGTTGCTTCGCGCGGAGAGTCCAGCTTGGGACGAGCCTGATGTTGCCACGTGCATTTGATTGCAACGTTAGGCTTAGTTTTCGACTCACGCACGGGTAGAGGATTTTGACCCGGCAACTGTGTTGAGTGTTGCCAAGCATGGGATGTATTTTGTATGCCTAGGGTGGGGTCCAGACAGATTCAAGCCTCAGAGCTCACCTCACTGTCGTACCCTTCGGACCCCCTTGATATCTATCCCTCTCAACCCCACTTAGAAACTTTCTCTCTTACTTTGTATACCTTCCTTCCACTACTTCACCAATCTATTTAATTATCCCGTCCCCTTGATAGACCTTATATCTATTATTGCATTAACGACGAGCTCTCAGATAACTAGATAGGATTTTGGGCCTTATGAAGAGACGTAATTGTTAACCCGGGAGCTGCGGGGAGACTCTTAACCCGGCAAGCGCGATAGGCCTCACGGAAGGCTTCCTATAGGGAACGCGATAGGCCTCACGGAAGCAGGACCATAAAAAAAGCTTTCCAAAAAAAAATAGGGCCTATCAAAAAAAAAAAAATTGTCTCTAGGTGAGATAATTCCCCTCCAGTACTCATCCATGTAAATCTCACCCACCCCCCTCCCCTCCTTCCCCACCTTATTCCCCCCTCCCTCCCCTCCTCAATTATCACCTATTTTCCCTCTTATTATCATCATTTATCGGTTATTTTTCTCTCCCGCGATAATGTAGCACAAGTGGGTTGCAGAAAAGATCGATATGTACCACACAGACACCAGCCCACACCGCCCCGCTCCCCTCAGTTACCTCACAGACAGCGAGAGAGGAGGGTTGACTGTAGCTCTCTCTCGCCTGACATTACGACCGGGTGGCCAATATCTTCGTTTTTCACCACCCAAATGCTTTTCCCACTTATTTTAGCACTCTTGAAGGTTCATATATACATCATATATGTAAAATAAAAGCATACCGAAAACAAATAATGGTCTATATTGTAAATATAACGAATTCTGTCAGAATCCAAGGCTAGAAATACACAAATAACTACCCTAGCTCCTAGGGCTATTTAGCGCTTAACAGGTTAAGAGTTCCCCCGGCGGACTGCAGGAAGACTCTTGAGAGTAAGTAAAATAAAAAATCAACTTTTGACATCGAAAAAAAAATATTTTTTTTATTTTTATTTTTTATTTTTTTATTTTTTTTTGGCCCCTGGGCCATGCAAAATCTCAGTCCTCTACCTCCCCTCCTTCCCCACTTTCCTCATCTCCTTCAGTTATCACCTATTTTCCCTATTATTCCCTTATTCTGAGGTATATTTTCGTGCTAACATTAGCGAGTTGCAAGCAGGGTGTTGTCATCACTGATGGCAAGCGAGTGCAAGAGAGAGAGAGAGAGTATCGATCGACTGTGTCTCAGTGGCCTTGGGGGAAATTGGCGGGAAAGCAGTTTGCCTCACCCATACATTATACAACTCGCGGGCTATATCTCCGATTTTGACCATCCAAACGCTGTTTTCACTCGTTTTATTGTTGTTTCAGGTTAATACCTTTATAATCAACCCATAATAGGCGCATATGGATAATTATTAATGCTATTAATGGTACAATGAATATTTTAGTGACGGAAACACCTCAAATACGTCAGCACAGGGGGACGTTTTCAATTACCCCCATGCGCACTTGTTAGGTTAATGAGACCTAGGAAGCTTTCTTGTTGTCTCATATTTGGTGGTTTCATGCTTGCTAGTGTGTTCTTGTGTCAGGTTAGCAGGGGCTAGACCGGAGAGGAGTTTTTTTGCGATCCTTTTAGTAAAGTCTGCTGGTGCGAGTCCTGTGGACCCGCACAACCTTACTAGAATACCCGTGGGAGTCTGGGGGCATTTTCTTGTCTGTGTCCCTGTGTATCTAGCGTTGTGTTGTGTGAGGACCCTTGCCTAGTCCACTCAGCACTGCGCTAGAATGTCTTGCTTTTGTTTTAGGGTCGCCAGGAGAGAGTCAGATACTTGCGATCTGAGTCTCTCAAGAGAGCACCCTTTCAATTAGAGTAATTTGGCGCACAGACTTGGGAACGTCCCTAGGCTAGAACAGGTGGCTCAGCCCGGGTATCCGAAGCCTATATCCTTCCGGCTAGACCTCTGCCGCCTGGCAGATTAACAGCTAGGGGTTTATTATCTCTGTATGCTTGTTATTGTGCCACAGTTTACCGTTTTTGTGAGCATTGTGAGTCAGGGTGTGGCTTAGAGACTCTGTCCGAGCAGGCTTGCCTGACTAAGAGTGAGAAGCACACCTGTATGGGGTTATGTTGCGAGGTGCTACCTTTATTTAATTATACCTATGCCGTTATACACTGTATGGCCTATCACTAGTATTTATTCCTGCTTATGAGTTAAGAGTTCTCTAAATCCGTAACGTACTTTCTTTGCTAAGCATCAGATCCTACAGTAGCCGCATGCAGTTTAGAAACCCGCATCTTGTCTACCTGTACGATGTTTTGCGGACAGTTTGCTTTCACCTTCTTTCACGCAGGGGTGATTAGTTGTATTAATTAACGTAACGTTAAATGTGCTTTCTTCTAGTTTATTATTAAATTGTTTCTGCAATTTAATTTCGTTATCTATCTTTTCCTTGAAGCTTTAAGTCAACTTAATTGTGTGATCTTTTATATAGCCTGCTTGACTATCAGCAGTCTATAGTGCGTGCACCCTGTAACCGAGTCATAGGATACCTCGTTGTCCAGGCAGGACTCTTGACGGTTTAGGGTGGTTTGTTGCCTGGGTTTATGGATAAGGGTTGGATCTAGCGTTTTCCATTGTTGCTTGTTGCCGCATACCTATTCCAATAGAAAGAGCCCAGTGTTTATATATCCCAGGACGTAACAAACTGCAGTTGTGTCACTGGTGCTGGAACCCGCAAGCCAGGGATTCCAGTGAAAGGATCAACGTTGGGTGTGAACTGGTCTGAAGTCCACTCGTGATCCTCAGCATACACGGTGGGGGGGCGTTGAGGTGCACATGCTGGGAGAGCACCACGTCGTCCGCCTGGACGACGTATGTGACCTCTGCGGCCCCTGGGCCTACCACTTCGGCCCTTCATGGGCCCAGATTTTTGGCGGGGAGGGGGAGGGGGTGGGGGGTCGTCTTCTGCGGAAGACGAAGGGGGTGGGGGTGATGGTGGATGTGATGAGGGTGATGGAGAAGGTGCTGTGGTGGAGTCAGGCCGTGGGGGTGATGGTGGATGTGATGAGGGTGATGGAGAAGGTGCTGTGGGTGGATGAAGTGGGGCAGGAGGAAGCCTTTGTGGAAGCTCCTCATCGATTGCCACAGCAATCTGGTCGTGCATGATTTGGCGATGTTCAGGCGGAACAAACGCCATGTAGCGCACCTCGCTGCCCCCGCTGCTACCCAAGGAGATCAGCAAGGGGGAGGCTACGTGAGCAGACAGGTCATGTGATGGCGGGGTGTTTAGACTACCCACAGGCAGGAGTGAAGCCAGGATGCGGGGGCTGTCTGAGATGTTGCTGGCCGGTGATTGTACCTGAGGTAACAAGGGACCGCCATGCAGGGTGCGTGAAGCAGGCAAAGAATAGAATGATGCGTGGAGGTCCGGGAATGGTAGTGGTGTGAAGCATTGAGTGGATGTTGATGGTTGTGGTGTGAAGAGATGAGTGGATGTTGATGGTAGGATGGGTACTGGTGGGAGGGGTGTTGGTAGGACGGGTGGGGATGGATGAGGCGGAGCGATGCGTAGTGATGTACGGGGTAGGAGGACAGGTGGGGTTGTACGAGGTAGGGCGACGGGTGTTGATGAGCGGCGAGGTAGGGCGATGGGTGTTGATGAGCGGCGAGGTAGGGGGACGGGTGTTGATGAGCGGCGAGGTAGGGGGACGGGTGGAGTTTGTGGAGGTGGAGGTGCAGTTTGTGGAGGTGGAGTTTGTGGGGGTGGAGGTTGTGGAGGTGGAGGTGGTGAAGGGTCGCCCTCGATGACAGTCCTCCTCCTCTTCCCCCTGGGCAGTGGAGAATGGCTGCTAAAATCCTCATCCCTCTCATCCGTCCACTCCTCTTCATCGCTCCCCCCCATGTCGTCCTCGCTTTCACTCTCGCTACTCGACATGTCCAAGACTGTGGCAAGGACGGAGGCCAGCTGGTCCTCCGGGATGGGTCATTTCTTACTCATAGCTGCTGTCGACTAGATGTGTAACTGATCTGTAATGGGGGGGGGGGGGGTATAATTTTTTTTTACAAAACAGAACAACAAAATAAAAAAATAATATATATATATTATTATTACCAGTATCCATTATTATTATTATTGTTGTACCCCCCTCCCCTTCCCCCCCATATATATATATATATATTTTTTTTTTCTTTAATATATACAAGGTTGAAAGAAATGGCAATTTCTGCATTGGAAATTTTATTATTCAAAGTTTCCAGGTCTCTGATGAGTTTTCGCTGGGTGGCAGGAAGTAGATGAAGGAGATGAGCAAAATTCATGGTGGTACAGGGTTACATTACAGTACATGAAGATACAGGATATACGACGCGTTTCACTGGACAACCAGCATTATCAAGTAAGGAAGGAATGATATAAAAGGTAAACAGGAAGGGTATATATAGAGGGTGGAGGATCAGAGGAGGCGGAAAACAGGGGGCAAAAGTCTGCTATTGGTGGAAGGGTAAACTAGGAGAGAGAAAGGGGGTAACCGCTTCACGCATGCGCACTGGATGCGGGATGGTGGTCGGTAGGTGGGGTCGAAGCTGATTGGCTGCGTGTCGAGGGGCGTGGCCTAAGTTGTGTGGCGCCTGCAGAAGACGAAGCTGAAGGAGGTAGCGCGGGGGGCTGCGTCAAGGGCACCGGGGGGCGAGGAGGGGTGTTAGGTCCTGTAGGGTAGTGCCTTTTGGCAGAGGGAAGGATCTGAAGGTCCAGAGTTTGGTTGTTGATGTTGGGATGTAAGGCTTGGATATATAAAGCTTCGAGTATAGGTAATCTCCTTGGGTCACTTTCTTTATCGAGTATGGTGGTGTGTTTCTCTAACTCGTTGCGTGTGAGGTGAGGGTGGTTAGGGGTGAGATAGTGGTCTTTGATGGCTCCAGCCTGAAGGTGAAGAGTTAACCGACGTGAAAGACGAGTCTGCGTCATACCAATATAGGAATGAGGTCCACAGTCCTCATAATTACAGGTATGTTGGTAAATGACGTGATCGTCGGTCATCGGGCTCTTTATCTTGGTGGAGGCTGGTTTGTTGCGGAGAACGAGGTTGGAGGTCTTGGGGATTTGTAATAAATTATTAATTTGATTTTGTTTTCCGGGTTGGTTGGGTGGACATGCTTGGAGATTATTTCTTTTAAGACGGCCTCGTCATTTTTGTGTTCAGAGGACATGTAATTGCGGTAGAAGATCTTAATTTCATTGGGGGGGGTCAATGTTGGGAGGGCTTTGGGTGTACCATTTTTCAAGATGGTGGTTGATGGTGCTGGAGATGTCAGAGTTGGAGTATCCGTTATTTACTAAAACTTGGGATAGTCTTTCTAGTTCCTGGTGGGTGTCGGCCCAGGTAGAGCAGTGCGTGAGGGCTCTCCTAACATAGGCGGAGATGGAGGATAGAAGATAACGGCGGGGGCATTCACTATCGCCGTTGAGGCATTGTCCTGTGTTAGTTGGTTTAATGTAGACGGTGGTTTTGAACCCATGGTCGTTCAGAGCTACGAGGATGTCGCGAAAGGGGAGTTGTCCATTGTTAGATTTTTCAAAGGTGAAGTTAAGTCCGGAGGAGGTCATGAAGCGACGCTGGAGTTCCTGTAGTTCATGGAGGTCCTTGATTTGCACGAAGATGTCATCCACGTATCTACAGTAGACAGTAGGTCGTTGGGCAGCTAGGAGCTCTTCCTCGATGGTACCCATGAAAAAGTTCGCAAAAAGAACTCCTAGGGGGCTGCCCATCGCCACACCGTCTATCTGCTTGTACATGTTGCCCCGGGGGCAAAGGAAGGGGGCCTCCTTGGTGCATAGCTCCAGTAGTGTTTTCAGGGCCTTCTCCGGGATGTCCAGTGTAGGTGTATCAGGGCAATGATAAATTCGACGTAGAATCATGTCAATGGTCCTATCCACTGGCACGTTGGTGAACAGGCTTTCTACGTCGAGAGAGGCGATTGTGTGGTTGTTGTTACGGGGGGCGTCTCGTAAAATTTCCAAGAAATCGTGGGCTGAGTTAAGGTTGAATTGGCTGGGCACGTAGGGGGTGAGGAGGTTGTTCAGGGCCTTGGCGATCTGGTAGGTGGAAGTGGGGATCTGGGAGATGATGGGGCGGAGGGGGTTCCCAGGTTTGTGTGTTTTGATGGTTCCGTACGCATAACCAGGGGTGTATTCTCCGACGAGTTTTTTAAGGTGGATACCTCCTTGTTTGGCGTTGATGGCGGTGATGGTGGTGTTGGCAATACGTTTGATTTCGTCGGTTGGGTTGCGGGTGATCTTTTTAAATTTAGTGTTGTCACTTAAGATGACGTCCATTTTTCTAAGATATTCCTCCTTGTCATGGATCACGAGGCAGGAAGCTTTATCCGCACGACGGATGATGATGTTGGGGTTGTCTCTTAATAGTTTGGCAGCTTGGAAGTGTTGTTTGTTGAGTATTTTGCTATGGTGAGTTCCTCTGGTTTTGGCGGCTTCAGCGAGGAGAGTAGGTTGTAGGGCGGGAGTAGTGGTGACCTTGCCATCCTTCTTGAGTCGTAGGATGTCGTCCAGGAGGATTTCCGTTTCTAGGCGTTTCCGGTGGGGGCCAGGTTTGGAGCTGTAGTGGCAGTTGAGGCCTTTGTTGAGGAGGTCTTCTTGGTCCAGGGTCATAATGGTGTTAGTAAGGTTTATATATCCTTTTGTTGGTTTGGGTAGTTTTAAGTTTCCGCCATAAAGACGGGCAAGCTTTTTTATGGTTGTGTTTTCGGCTTGTCTTCTGTGTTGTTCAAGGAGTTGTTCGAGGGCTGTGTTGATTTCGGCTTTGAGGTGGTCTGGAGGGATTTCGTCTTCCCAAATCCGTAGAAGAGCATCTCGTTCTTTACGAAGGTTGTTGGCGAGCTCACGTTTTTCAATTATTTGGTCCTTCACCAGTTCTTCACGAAACTGGAGGGTGCTGGTGCGATGTCTGGCATTCTCGTGAAGTTTTATGTTGGTAAAGCCAGGTAATAAATTTTCTTTAATACATACGAGGTTGAAAGAAATGGCAATTTCTGCATTGGAAATTTTATTATTCAAAGTTTCCAGGTCTCTGATGAGTTTTCGCTGGGTGGCAGGAAGTAGATGAAGGAGATGAGCAAAATTCATGGTGGTACAGGGTTACATTACAGTACATGATGATACAGGATATACGACGCGTTTCACTGGACAACCAGCATTATCAAGTAAGGAAGGAATGATATAAAAGGTAAACAGGAAGGGTATATATAGAGGGTGGAGGATCAGAGGAGGCGGAAAACAGGGGGCAAAAGTCTGCTATTGGTGGAAGGGTAAACTAGGAGAGAGAAAGGGGGTAACCGCTTCACGCATGCGCACTGGATGCGGGATGGTGGTCGGTAGGTGGGGTCGAAGCTGATTGGCTGCGTGTCGAGGGGCGTGGCCTAAGTTGTGTGGCGCCTGCAGAAGACGAAGCTGAAGGAGGTAGCACGGGGGGCTGCGTCAAGGGCACCGGGGGGCGAGGAGGGGTGTTAGGTCCTGTAGGGTAGTGCCTTTTGGCAGAGGGAAGGATCTGAAGGTCCAGAGTTTGGTTGTTGTTGTTGGGATGTAAGGCTTGGATATATAAAGCTTCAAGTATAGGTAATCTCCTTGGGTCACTTTCTTTATCGAGTATGGTGGTGTGTTTCTCTAACTCGTTGCGTGTGAGGTGAGGGTGGTTAGGGGTGAGATAGTGGTCTTTGATGGCTCCAGCCTGAAGGTGAAGAGTTAACCGACGTGAAAGACGAGTCTGCGTCATACCAATATAGGAATGAGGTCCACAGTCCTCATAATTACAGGTATGTTGGTAAATGACGTGACCGTCGGTCATCGGGCTCTTTATCTTGGTGGAGGCTGGTTTGTTGAGGAGAACGAGGTTGTAGGTCTTGGGGGATTTGTAATAAATTATTAATTTGATTTTGTTTTCCGGGTTTGTTGGGTGGACATGCTTGGAGATTATTTCTTTTAAGACGGCCTCGTCATTTTTGTGTTCAGAGGACATGTAATTGCGGTAGAAGATCTTAATTTCATTGGGGGGGTCAATGTTGGGAGGGCTTTGGGTGGGGGGGGCAAACTAGTGAAAGGTTTAAGGACCAATTATATGGCTAATTTAGATAAGTGGACTGTATATTTGATAATGAAGAAGTATTAACCATATAGAAATATAATTACCCTTAGATGAACTCAGCTGGTGATTGGAGGATGGCGGAAAATAGGCTAGATGACTGGAAGTGGTTAGTATAGTAAACAAAGTATGAAAAGAGGCTACAATAGGCTAGGATAGGCTAGATATTTACGTTAAGTTTGTGCTAACTAACAAAGATGATGATGTAATGACTATATGGAATATGAGATGAAAGTGAAGCGAAAACACCTGATTATGAAACTATAGGAAGAAGGCTTAGCGTGTGTAGCTGGGACGGAGGTTGGTTGGAGAGTGGCGAGCGCGTTATGTTCGTCTCTGTCGTGACATACCGCGCACGCGCTTAACATATGGAAAATGTATCCCATCTTCTTTACAATGAGATACTTATAAACAATCTTAAATAATACAAATATATATATATATATATATATATATATGGGAATTATAATCCTACAATACTTTCCCATATACTACTATAGAATAATATATTCTACCCAATCATGGAATGTTCGACCAAGGTTATGGAAGCGTTCAACTTAAGACTACGGAATGATACGTAACGCTACATCAACCCAGATTACGTAACATCGAGACTGTTCATACTAGTTTGAGTACATTAAGTATGGACAATATCATCCCTATCATCCCTATGACTTACATAACGCTATTCCCAGTGTATAGCAATGCCAAAGAAGTATGAAAATGTAAGAACCAACTTACAAAGTTGCCTCGGCAGTTGCCAGCTTAGCCTTACGTCTACGAGTCAGGCGATCAACCCTAAAAGATAGGTGAAGGAAGAGGCCTACAAGGATTAGAATTATTACTGAGAGAGCCAAGGTAGGGGTTAGTACTGTAGGATAGAGAACGTCTGGGCTGATGGACATGGGGAGAGATGAACTAATGAGATTAGTAAACTCAGAAGAATTCAATGCATTTAACATTTTAATGCTACGTGACTTGATGATCAGGTCTGAAGAGTTGCCTGTGAAAGAAATGTTAATTGGGATTAACTCAGAAGAGAGGTTAGTAATCAGGGCGAGGTGCTGATGAGAAGGTAGAGTATTAATGAGTGAACTCCTTACTTCACAGTGATCAGGGGCCTGATACATCCCTTGTGCATGAAATATATTTCTAGAATCTTGACAAATGAGAGACACCTGGGTCTGGTTAGGGAAGTAAAAGAACTGAATATCTAGCAAGTGTTTATGAAACACTGGGAGCTGAGGAGCCGGGGCGAAAGTACAGTCTTTCATAGCTCCAGTGTCAGTCACAGTGGTTTGAGTCAAGGTAAGTTCGCATTCATTTTTGTCCGGGGACGTAAAGGAAAACACATACGCTGGACACACATATAGATGAAGATACGAGGACCTACATAAGTTAAGTGCGTCATTGTCAGTCACAGTCACAAGTTGAAGGTCGTCGGAGACGAGCATCATGTCCGCTGTGTGAGTCACAGTTAGTAATCTTCCGTCTAAGAGAAACGGGAACGGGATAATTTTCCAAGCATTGAACATGTGTGAGGACTTGAATGGGATGTGGTCTAAAATTGATGAGTGTGTAAGAACTGCTTCCAAGAGAGGGTAGTAGAACTCACATTCACCTGCTTCAAATAGCGGCATCAGGGAATACTGGTCTTTCGCTATCTCTATTGCCGTACTGAGATGTTCTACAGGTACTAGGTCACTGGTGACTCGGCTTAGGGCAGCATCAACGAGATTTGCTATAACCCTCTTCGTACCCAGAAATAAATCGCTAACATCTTCCTCAGTAGCTTGCAAGATCTCGGACAAGTAAATGACTTTATCTGTGGAATGTCCATCAGAAACTAGAGAATTAACTACTTGTGTCAAGTTATTAATAGTCGTAATTACCGAGTTAACTGTTGTTTATACATCCTTCATTGCTATTGAGTCGTACTTCAAGACTCTATTCATGGCTCTTGCTGCTGTCTCCAGTACACTAAGTCTCTTTCCCAGCTTTTCAACATCAGAAGCTTGGGCTGTTCCAAAGAGCTCATGGGAGATCAAGCCAACAAAATTGAAAAGTCCTGTCTTTGTATGCCGTGAGTGAGCGTGTTTAGCTACCTGGATAGGGTCTTCAGGTAGGACCAATTGGATCTTCCGGAAGTTACGATTCATACGAGCTACACGTGAGCGTTGGAGTATAACTGTAAGTCGTAAGTCACGGGGCAGTGTCTGATTAGTCAGTAGGAAGGTAAAAGTAGAGTGTAATCTGTCTAGGCGACGTTGGAGCGTCTGAACACTACGGGGAATGTCAAAGATGTCTCCGAAATCATACTGAACTGCTACTACATCTTCCGCAATTAGCACTCTTCCAACTTGGGCTACAAGGGCGCCGGGTTTCAGATACGAGGGTGTCGTAGAATCAACCATAATTAGTGTTCCAAGTAGAAGAAGGGCTTTCATTAACCAGACCATCTTTCTCGGGAGAGAGGGCAATATTCTACTCGTAGGGGTACTAATAGAATACTTCACTCGCCCAGTAGGATGTACGTGGGGAATGGTGTGCTCTGTCAGATATGTGACGTTGACAGAACGATGATGTGTATAGAATACTTCACTCTCTAACTAGAGTGGTCTTACTTGAGTGGTTTCACTTCACTCTCTTACTAGAGTGGTCTTACTTGAGTGGTCTCACTTCACTCTCTTACTAGAGTGGTCTTACTTGAGTGGTCTCACTTCACTCTCTTACTAGAGTGGTCTTACTTGAGTGGTTTCACTTCAC
Organism: Lithodes maja; assembly: GCA_037953745.1. NCBI lineage: Eukaryota > Metazoa > Arthropoda > Malacostraca > Decapoda > Lithodidae > Lithodes > Lithodes maja. The sequence continues at coordinate 20,630 of JBAKBP010009631.1, forward strand.
TCTCTTACTAGAGTGGTCTTACTTGAGTGGTCTCACTTCACTCTCTTACTAGAGTGGTCTTACTTGAGTGGTCTCACTTCACTCTCTTACTAGAGTGGTCTTACTTCACTCTCTTACTAGAGTGGTCTTAGAACGCTCTGCTAAGTTATTACTTGAGAATATAGAGTACTTAATTTAAATTCTTTGATCTAACTTGAATTCGTAGAAGGAATGAAATTAATGAGGAACGTACAGTCCCAGCTAAATTATTCTATACACATGAATAAGTTGAAAGAATAGTTAAGATACTTTGGCATTGCTTGTTTGTGTTGACAGGATTTTTACTAGCACTAATTACTAGTATATTTAGTTTGTATGTTATTTCTGACTAACCGATACAAAGCTGAATGTTGCGATGTTTGAAGGTCTTCTAATCAGCTGTTGTAGAATGAAGTCTGAAGTGTTGATCCCTTAGAGTTGATCGCTTCTCCTTATGTCGTCACCAATTCCCGTGACGTCACAGTTCACACACACGTCATACCCTGGCCTGGGCGTGGTGTGCGTGCGTGCGTGTGTGTGTTTAGGGTTGAGTTGCTGGGGCGAGTTGCTGGCGCGCGGGCTCACCGTGACTCATTGGCTCAGTGAAGGGAATGCTGAGGTCAGCGCTGATGTGCTGGGTACTGAGTTATAGTACCAGCTCACTCTGAATCCACTTCTATTTTGTTATCATTCATCGATGTTTTTCTTTCCACTTAGCTCTGTTATGTTATTGTTTTTCTAATTGCTTTTTCTTAGTGCTTTTGTTTGCTCTTCGGAGGTTTTATTTTAATTGTGTTTTCGATTTGGGGAACACAAATCCCATATACGCTGCCAACCAATTATGTAGCGGTGAATTTATGGTTGCCCTTTTTACCTCTTACCTTAATTGTCCTTGATTATGCTTGTAGTTGAGGTTTTCACTGTAAAAACATGTTGAGAGGTAATTTGTTAAGGTATTGATTTGAAGTAAAGACACTGTTGGGTTTTCTAGGGTTTATTTACCAACAAAATATATTATGCTTAATTAGGGGCTGGTTTGAGCTATTGATTGTCTTTGTAGGTATTGTAGCTACCCGACTGGGAAATACCTGCAGCTTTGCACTATATTATAAAAGCAATTAGATTGAGTTATAACCTGTGATTATAATCTTTCCTGTAAAAGAATAAAGAATAAGAATAGCGAAATATATAATGGTACACAAACTAATTATCGCACTGTATCGTACTGTCACCGTATATGTCACTGTATTAATTACCACGGCCGCATGAAGGGTTAACCTTCCTAATGGCTGGCTGTACTGCTACTGCTCAATGCCTGGAGGCACGAGCGTGCCGGCTTCAGACCAGTGTGGAGTCATACGATACATGTTGCTAGCAATCATATTGGAGTTGCTGCAATACTTTAAGAAGACCGTGGGAACGCTTGCTTACCCTGCAAGAATTGTACCAAGTCCTTTTATAGGTGGGGAGATGATCTATCTATAGGGAGATCATTCCCAACTAAAATGTACAGTAGTATACTTAAGTAAGTGAATAACTGTTATAAGGGTGTGAGTTCTACAAGTGATTATATGAGTTACCCTAGAGTGTACAGTTGCTCAAAATGCGCTGTTACACCATATTTAACACACAGCTGCGTGAGGCGGAATCCCAGCAGCTCAACATCAACGCCGCTTGGAGGGGGACACACCTGGAAGAAACACCGCTCATGACAGAGGTCCGCCACTTTCACCAACTCCTGACAGCCTCGTTCAAGGCTGTGGAGCGCCGCCATGTGGAGCATTACATGTTCGAGGGGCTCAAGTTGGTGACAGGGATGAATAACTATGCCCTGGGGACAGGCTCAATCCCCAGGGTGGTCATTAATGAGCCACACCCGCCGCTAGAACCCCCGCCAGCTCTTCCCCAGCCCTATGAGCCCAGACCACTTCCAGGACCTTCCCACTACAAGCTGCCTAGCGCACCCGGTACCCCTAGTGGCTGGAGGACACGGGCCCCCACCTATGGCCGTCCTGATGCCACACCCGTCGAGCCACCCCGATCAGTGACCCCTAGGCTGTCGGACATTGCCAACTTGGACCGCTACCTGGAGAATGCCGTCTCTGGGCCGCTGAGGGACTTCACTTATTAGCTTCTCTTTTCCCCCCTATCTCTATTTTCCCTATATATCTCTATTTTCTTATCTGTTTTTTGTACTTTTATTATAAAAAAAAAATTGTAATATGTTGTTTGCCATATCCTTGACCTAATGTAAGTTTAATTCATGTAAACGCTAAGATAACTCTTAACATATATGACTTCAATTACCTAAATATTTATAGAAATGTTAGTACCAAACAATCCTACCATAATATCTCGTGCAACAAACATAGAACAAACCAAGGACAGAAGGAATGAAATAAAGTAATGATAAATAATGATAAATAAAATAATAATAATGAATATCAATACATGTCAAGGAAAATAAATAAATTAACAAAAATATAAGTTTGTTACAAATTCCTAGAACAAATAGGAAACATTTTGAGTTGCAAAATCAATTAGAAAAGAAATAGAAATTTGTAGAAATCTATAGAAGAATTATGAACCATGTTGAGAGTGAAAATAAAATATAAAATATAAAAGAGATGGAAATATATGGAAAAAATATGAAACATGTTGAGGGCAAAGCAAATGTTAAAGAAAAATATAAAGGCGATAGAAATATTTAGAACAAATATGAAACACATGTTGAGAGGAAAACAAATAATATAAGAGAGAAATATAAGAGATAGCAATATATGGCACAAATATTAAACATGTTGAGGGCAAAGCAAATGTTATAGAACACTATAAAGGAGATAGAAATATTTAGAACCAATATGAAACCTATGTTGAGAGGGAAAAGGAAATATAAGAGATAAATATAACAGAGCTAGAAATCTATAGAACAAATATGAAAGATATGTTAACGTTTACATGGCCATGTGTCATGTGTCACCTGTGCTATATTTTATAAAATAATAAGTATACATAAATCAGGTTGTATTAATCATGAAGTATACACTATTATCTTTACTTATTAAATGCCATTGGTAATTGCATTAATAGATACAATGCGTGTATAATGTTAAGTTATAGTAAAACGACTCTAATACCTGATTTATGTATAGATATATATATATATATATATATATATATATATATATATATATATATATATATATATATTGTATGAATTGGGAACCATTTCTACTTACCATTCACCGTTGCCAGGGCAGCAGGTTCCGTGGGAAGCTGTAGTAGTCTGTGAGGTAGTCCCTCACTATTTTGGCAGGTCCGGGTCCAGCTTGCCGCTGACGTGGCTGCAGTCCGTCCAAGGGGTCCCTTGTCCAGTCTCCAGGCCGCACACGGGCGTGATGCTCAGGTAGGCTGTTCGTGCCTGGCCGTCTGTCGATGAGGATGTTGTGGAGGAAGCAGCTTGCGAGAACTACCTTTTCAACAGTGCTTGCCTGTAGGTTGAGAGTCGTCAGCAGGCACCGGAAGCGGTTGGCCAGCATCCCGAAGGCGTTCTCGACCACCCTCCTGGCCCTCGACAGACGGTAATTGAAGGCGCGTTGTTTCTTTTGTAGTCCTCGGTGGGGGTGTGGTTTCTGGAGCCACTCTCTCATAGGGAAGGCGTCGTCGCCCACAATGAAGTAGGGCACTGGCTCGTCATCCCCAGGCAGTGGCTCCCGGCCTGGCAATCCTGCTGCGTTGTTTTCTAGCGCCTGCCGGAGGTCGGTCACCTGAAAAATGTCGGCATCCGCGGCTGACCCGTTTGCTCCCACATCTACGTAGGTGAACTTTCCCTTGGAGTCAACCAGTGCAAGGAGAACGATGGAGTGGTACCCTTTGTAGTTGTAGTAGTACGATCCACAGTTGGCAGGGGGTTGCATTGCGATGTGCTTAACGTCGATCGCTCCTACGGTGTGGTGGAAATTCCATGTGTCGGCGAATCCCTTGGCTATGTCCTTCCACCCCTGCGGTGTCGTCGGGCACACGATCACCTCCTCCAAGTATTCCTGTACGATGGCCTCGCATGTCTCTCGTACAACCTTGGAAATTGGGTTTGGACCCACTCGGAAGTTGAGGGCCATGCTTTTGTAGGCCTCACCTGTGGCCAGGAAGCGGAGTGTGATGGCCAGACGTAGGCCTGGCTCCAGGGCCTTCCTATAATTAGTATCCTGCTTTTGGATGTGTGGTGTCAGCCGTCCCAGAATCTCAGTGTAGAGTTCCTCGTCCATTAGTGTCGCCCTCTTACTCATTCCCTTCTACAGTTCTGTAACCATTCACATATGTTATCCTTTTTTGCTTAGTCAATTGTTTATTCTTCCCCAGTAGTTTTTTGTCAGTTCCCGTACACTGGATGAGACATATAACGATATAAGTGTTATTGCTCACATTCAACCTGTCCCAAAGAAGGGTGACCGCTCTCAACCCTCCAACTATCGTCCAATTGCTCTTATCTCTTGTCTTTCTAAAGTTTTTGAAACTATTCTTGCTTCCAAATTTCTTAAGCATTTCTCTTCTCATAATCTGCTCTCAGATCGCCAGTATGGCTTCCTTAAGGGTCGCTCTACTGGTGATCTTCTTTCATATCTTACTAACGCTTGGTCATCCTCCTTTTGGGACTTCGGTGAGACTTTTTCTATTGCACTAGACATATCGAAAGCCTTCGATAGAGTCTGGCATAAATCTTTAATTTCTAAACTACCCTCCTTCGGTTACTATCCCTCCATCTGTGCCTTTGTCTCTAATTTCCTTTCCGGCCGTTCCATAGCTGCGGTTGTGGACGGCCATTGTTCACTTCCTCACCCTATAAACTCCGGTGTTCCTCAGGGCTCTGTCCTATCTCCTATTCTCTTTCTATTTTTTATAAATGATCTCCTTAACTGTACCTTAATTCCCATCCATTCATACGCAGACGACTCAACCTTACACTACTCCATTAGTTTTTCAGAACGCCCCAGCCAGCAATCCCTCAACGACAAACGTAATGAAGCCATAGAACTCTTAAATTCTGATCTAAATACTATTTCCAATTGGGGCAGAGAAAACCTTGTTAACTTTAATGCTTCCAAAACCCAATTTCTCCATCTATCTACCCGTCAGGATCTCCCAGCGGACTATCCCTTATTCTTCAACAATACAAAAATCAACCCTTCATCTTCTCTCAATATTCTTGGTGTCTCTTTTTCTTCTGCTCTCATTTGGAAGGACCATATTACCAGTCATGCTAAGGCAGCCTCCCAGAAGCTGGGTGTGCTCAACCGCCTTAGGGGGTTCTTTTCCCCTGCACAGCTTCTTGCTCTGTACAGGGGCATAGTGCGCCCTTGTATTGAGTATTGTTCACATGTGTGGGGAGGTTCCTCTCACACCGCTCTCCAATAACAAAGTTGAAAGGAAGGCCTTTCGTATCATTAACTCCCGTCCACTCACCTACTCTCTGCAATCTCTCTCTCTCCGCCGCAATGTTGCATCTCTCTCGCTATTCTATCGCTACTATAATAATCAGTGTTCCTCAGAGCTATCCCAGTGCATACCACCTCCTTTACGTAGGGCACGTGGTACCCGTCTTGCAACTCAATCCCACCCCTACTCTGTGCAACTCTCCAACCCAAGAGTGAAACGTTACTCTCAAACTTTCTTCTACTCAACATCTGAGCTCTGGAACTCTCTCCCAGAATCAGTCTTTCTCTCTTCCTATGACTTAAATTGCTTCAAACTCTGTGTGTCCAGGCATTTTGGCTCGAACGTCCCTTGATTTTGGCCGTCACTCTTTCAACTATGGGGGAGGCACTCGCTATAGGCAGTTATGCCTTTTGCCTCCCTCAATCACATAGAAAAAAAAAAAAAATCCGACACATATGAATTAACTATTAATGCTGAGCGATCTGCGTAGGTTTGCTTACACGTTTAGGGAATATTAACGCTCAAAGAGCGGGTGGTGGAGTATATTTCACTGTGCCGCCCAGCGGTTTTTTTAATACCATAAATGGGGTTGTTTCCGTGCTCTTTTTCATGCATAAACAAGACTCAGAGCATAATACAAGTATGTATCCCTGAAAGGGCGTAAATTGAGCTTTCCAGTGACACCTGAACCATCCTTCTACGATCATTGGTTGTCTTGCAACGATCGTGCAACCGAAGGGCAAACAAAATACGGTAATTTCTTTATATAATTACGTATGTAGCGAGGGAGTGAGGGTGGATGTAAGTGGAGTACATCTCAGTTGGTCCACGGCGGCCGTGGCGAGCGGTCATGAGGTAACCCATGCTCCTCCCGTCACTCGTCTCTCTCTCAGAGCCAATATTGCACCAAAATTGCACTCGGACTTAAGTCGGGCCCCGCCACATAGTCCAAATTTTTCGATACGGACTTAAGTCGGGCCCCGACAGACAAGGGTTAAAATCAACTAATACATAATTATGTTTTCAGCATATACTGTATACCGCCAATGGCGCTCCTCTCATACTACTGACCCATCTGGTGAACAAGCCTATGTTTTTTCTATCATAAATGACCTAGAGCAGTTAGTTCAGCAACCCACCCGTATCCCGGATTGCATCGGAGATCGGCCCAACATTCTTGACTTGTTTTTAACTTCTAATCCTTCTTCTTATACTGTCGATCTTTTCTCTCCTTTGGGCTCCTCCGACCATAAACTTATCTCCGTCACCTGTCCTATCTCTCCAGTACGGCCACCTGATCCTCCTAGCCGGCGGCGCTTGTGCGCTGCCGACTGGGAGGCTCTCCGGCTGTACTTCTTTGATTTCCCATGGAATGATTTCTTCTTCCATGGCCGGGGACCTTCGGAGAGTGCTGAACGCATTACCAAGGTAATCCTATCAGGCATGGAAGCATACATTCCATTCTCTTTCTCTCAGACTAATGCTAATTTTTTTTGGTTTACTCACGCCTGTTCTACTGCTGTCCGCAATAAGGAGGAAGCATTCAAACAGTACCGACGCCTTAAAACACAAAAACTCTCATTCTTCCTATGTTTCTGCCCGGAATCAAGCCAAATCTGTTCTTCGACTTGCCAAACACTCTTTCATCAATAATAAATGCACTGAACTATCCAACTCATCTCTTCCCAAGCTTTCTGGCATCTAGCCAAAAACCTCTCCAACAATTTCTCTTCCTCGTCTTTCCCTCCCCTTTCCCACTCTGATGGCACAACCATCACTTCTTCCTCTGACAAAGCTAAACTCTTCGCTCAAACTTTTGCTAGAAACTCCACCTTGGATGATTCCGGTGCTATTCCTCCCTCTCCACCCTCCTCTCTCTTACTTATGCCTAATATCCTAATCTCTTCTAATGATATACTTTCTACCCTCTCTGGGCTTAATACTATTAAGGCGTACGGTCCGGATGGTGTTCCTCCTCTTCTCAAAAACTGTGCTTCCGTGCTGACTCCCTGCCTAGGCAAACTCTTTCGTCTCTGTCTATCCTCTAACGTCTTCCCTTCGTGCTGGAAGTTTGCTCACATTCAACCTGTCCCAAAGAAGGGTGACCGCTCTCAACCATCCAACTATCGTCCAATTGCTCTCATCTCTTGTTTTTCTAAAGTTTTTGAAACTATTCTTGCTTCCAAATTTCTTAAGCATTTCTCTTCTCATAATCTGCTCTCAGATCGCCAGTATGGCTTCCTTAAGGGTCGCTCTACTGGTGATCTTCTTTCATATCTTACTAACTCTTGGTCATCCTCCTTTCCGGACTTCGGTAAGACTTTTTTCTATTGCACTAGACATATCGAAAACCTTTGATAGAGTCTGGCACAAATATTTTATTTTTAAACTACCCTCCTTCGGTTTCTATCCCTCCATCTGTCCCTTTGTCTCTAATTTCATTTCCGGCCGTTCCATAGCCGCGGTTGTGGACAGCCATTGTTCACTTCCTCACCCTATAAACTCTGGTGTTCCTCAGGGCTCTGTCCTATCTCCTATTCTCTTTCTAATTTTTAGAAATGATCTCCTCAACTGTACCTCAATTCCCATCCATTCATACGCAGATGACTCAACCTTACACTACTCCATTAGTTTCTCAGAACGCCCCAGCCAGCAATCCCTCAACGACAAACATAATTAAGCCATAGAACTCTTAAATTCTGATCTAAATACTATCTCCAATTGGGGCAGAGATAACCTTGTTACCTTTAATGATTCCAAAACCCAGTTTCGCCATCTATCTACCCGTAAGGAATTCCCTGCGGACTATCCCTTATTCTTCAACAATACAAAAATCAATCCTTCATCTTCTCTCAATATTCTTGGTGTCTCCTTTTCTTCTGCTCTCAGTTGGAAGGACCATATTACCAGTCTTGCTAAGGCAGCCTCCCAGAAGCTGTGTGTGCTCAACCGCCTTAGGGGGTTCTTTTCCCCTGCACAGCTTCTTGCTCTGTACAGGGGCATAGTGCGTCCTTGTATTGAGCATTGTTCACATGTGTGGGGAGGTTCCTCTCACACCGCTCTCCTAGACAAAGTTGAAAGGAAGGCCTTTCGTATCATTAACTCCCGTCCACTCACCAACTCTCTGCAATCTCTCTCTCTCCGCCGCAATGTTGCATCTCTCTCGCTATTCAATCGCCACTATAATAATCAGTGTTCCTCAGAGCTTTCACAGTGTATACCACCTCCTTTACGTAGGGCATGTGGTACCCGTCTTGCAACTCAATCCCACCCCTACTCTGTGCAACTCTCCAACCCAAGAGTGAAACGTTGCTCTCAAACTTTCTTCTACTCAACAGCTGAGCTCTGGAACTCTCTCCCAGAATCAGTCTTTCTCTCTTCCTATGACTTAAATTGCTTCAAACTCTGTGTGTCCCGGCATTTTGGCTCGAACGTCCCTTGATTTTGGCCCTGTCACTCTTTCAACTATGGGGGAGGCACTCGCTATAGACAGTTCTGCCTTTACACTAGTTCGGATCTTTAACCCATTGGCTGGGGCCATGTTTAGGCTATTTAGGGCATATTCAGGCACTCCTGAATGATAAATCAAGCATCTGCATTAAATGAACTGTATTCTGCCGAAAACTAGGAGAAAATAGCTTCAAAATGAGACCAGAACGGGCCCCATACGTGGTCTGGTTCACCCGCAGCGGTGCCAGTAAAACGCTGGAAACCCGCTATTTGGTAGCACTCGCTCACTTGGCTACACTGTTGAGAGAGAGTCCCGCGCGAGACACAGCCTAGCTCAGTGAGCTGAGGGACGGAGGTGGGCCCCTCACGCTCCCGCCCACTGACACTCGATTTTTATGTTTTTTACAGGCTTTTAAAGCCTGGAAATTGCTGTAACTTACCAAAACATTCCAGAATGTCACCCGCAGCCAAAGGGTTAAACCTTTAAAGCCAAGCATCTGGGCTCTTATAACGTATTGTATTGTGTCGTTTGTGTTCGATACTGATTCAAATGCATGCGTCGCTATTAATGCTCTTGACTGTACAGTAGAACCTGATTTTTTACCCATTGACAACGATAATGAAAACAGCACTAGAATCTATCTATCTATTGCCTGACGCTGTGATCCCAGAAGGGGTGTCCAGGAATGAACCGCCCCCATGCACCTCTGTCCCCAGTCAGTCGACGCCCCTCCCCCCAACCAGCACCGCCTTCGTTCATTTAGTTCCTCACTCCATCCATCCACCTCATATTCGGTCTACCTCTCCCTCTCTGTCCCTCCACCTCGCTCTCGTGCACCCTCTTAGTCATTCTCTCGCTTTCCATACGTTCCATATGGTCGAACCATCTCAAGGTGTTCCTTTTCACACTTTCCAGCACATCTACCTCCACACCACACCTCCTTCTTACTTCCTCATACTAGAAGTATGTGGTATTAATTTCAATAATTGTATACACAAGTAACTTGTAACTTTATTTACAGTAAAATTTGCAAGGATTTTCCTGTATACCGAATTTTACGAAGTGCAGCGATTAACGTTAATACTTACGCTGCGGGCATATTTCCGCCATATTAGCGCTCATTCAGGCACTCCTGATTTATTAGGGAAGTGTCTCAATGAAATTAAATGTATTCAGCTGAAAAGTAAAAGAAAATAGCTTCAAAATGACACCAAAACGAGCTTCCATAGACATTCACTAAAATTAGCAATTATTGCAAATGTCGCGCTACATTTGCCTTAGGCAGCACTGTATATCTCTCAAGACTCTGATTCAGAGCCCTCAGTGCCACGGACGCCTGGCTGGGAGAAGGACGTGTGGCCTGTCGCGCTCCTGCTCTCTCGCACTCGATTTCACAGGCTTTAAAAGCTTATAAATTGCCATGTCGTTCGGGAATGTCTCCCGCAGGGAAAGGGTTAAGAAAGCACTTTGTTATCGTTAAGCGAGACCACTTAAGATGTTTTATGTCAATAAATGTAGCTGGTCAATAAATGTATTTATTATGCTACACATATATTTTTACTCCTACTTTCCAGACACTATATCTCACCTATGTTATACCTTTAAATGAATATATCACACTAGGGCATACAACCATATAATAACGCTCCTACAATACACCTAACTATATTTTGTTTCTTTCTTGCTGTTTCATTGTCTGTATTATTCTCGTCTTTTCTGTCCATCCCATCCTCTCCTAACCACAATTTCTTTTCTGCCACAACTAAATCTCCCGTATTCGTGCCTGTGTCTCAATACCACCGTCTTCTTTCCACTTTTCTCTCTCCTTTTTTCCTTTTATTTTGTGGTATTTTGTCCATTATGCTTGTTCTTAATTTGTCATTCCAGCTTTCCTCTTTGGTTATTTACTCCCCCTGATGTCCATTGAGTGTTGTACTAATAATTGTTCTACCATGCCTTTATTATATATTGTATTTTCTCAACTTTCTTTCTTCCAACTTCTTCCTCTCTTATATTCCTATGGCCCCAATCTCCTCCACCACCACCATCAGTAAATCCCAGCACCTCACGAGCTCCCTAATTCCCAAAGTTGGCCTCCCCGCAACATAAAGTCTGGTGTACCCATCGCCAGGATAATTCTGGTCTGGATTTGGGAGACTTGTGGAGAGAAGCTCGAGTTACACAAACTGAATAGACTTTGCAGTTGTTACTAAGCAGTGCAGCTTTAATGTAAACAAACAGTTGCTACTAAATGTAAGACAATGATAGTAAAGCAACAATATCACCTCCCACCCACCACCCCCACCAACAACTAAGTTGATTTGAAGAAGGACCCTGGTGAAGGTTAAAATTGTTCTCTGATAATTCATAGTATCAAAATATAAATTCCTGAACATACTACAAAATAATACATATATCAGTACCGGTATATATTACTCCAGTCTGGTTGCTGCAATATGCATACCACACTGAAGTAGGTACATACTCTCACTAACACAAACAAAGCCATTCTTGCTCCCTATATATACATACATACATACATTTTAAGACCAAGTGCTCCACACGGAGTGCGGTTCCGGTCTCATGTCCTAATGACGGAACTCCAGGCAGCCCTATTCAGAGCTGTCTCACGTGTCAGGTTTCTTTATTCAACATCAGACTGTAAAGTCTGATACCACGTCTTTCTTGGTCTTCCCCTCGGTGCAACTCCCTCCACGTTCATGGACTTGCATCTTTGCACCCAACTTAATTCATCTGTCGTCTCCACATGCCCGAGCAATCCAAGCCTACTAGTAGGCTACGCATCTCATCGCTGATACTCTTGAAGCCTAACTGTGTCCTCAACTCTTCACTAAATATCCTATCTTGCAGTTTGGCCCCATACAAATATTTATCTCACCATTATCATCTCGTTGCATTCCATTCTGTTGATAGTATTCACATTGACAGGCCTCGCTTCTGAATAATATGTCATTGCATTTTTGGCACATGAAGCATATACTTTTCCCTTCAAGGGGAGAGAGAATCTTCTCATAGTGAGCAATGACAACAGTTCTCTGAACTTTCCCCAGCCTCATCAAATTCTGGCGAGAGTGGCGGCCTCGGCCCCACCACCGGCGTGCATATTATTGGTTTGTCTTTTTAAATCCAGTCCTAGTTTATCTTTCTCTCCATTTATTATTATTGGTGCCTCCACACTGTACTATATTCTCTCTATCCATTGATCACAATTGGTTCCTCAACACTGTACTATATTCTCTCTCCATTGATCACTATCGGTTCCTCCTCACTGCACTATATTCTCTCTCTCCATTGATCACTATTGGTTGTTGTTGTTGTTGTTGTTGTTGTTGTTCCCCAGGCTGTCTGGCCGAACAGCCCCAAGGTCTCGAGCAAGGCCAAGGCCAAGGCCATAAACGAGCGCCCCCACTTAATCCTCCCTGCTTACCACCAACAAAGCCCGGGTGACCGAAGCCACTCCAAGGCAGGGAGCTGAGGAGGGTGCGGAAACGCCCGGGAAACCAAAGCCCCACCCAAGGCCCTGTGACCCTCAGCAATTATGAAGGGAAAGTTGAGGGGTAAGGGAAAAAATGTGATGCTTTGGCTCCCAATCTGCCAACTTCTAGGTTGGCAGCAGGGAGGTCAATCCACGGAATCCACTTGAGATCTAGAAGATATATAAGTAAATGGAACAGTCAGAGTAAGCTATGGGTATGGCAGAGATCGCTCAGTTCTCACTCGGATAGACCAGCCCATCACCACATGACTAGAACCCAATCCTCTCAGCATCAGCTAGGAAAGGCCCTAGAAAGCCGCCTTTGGCGGGGGGGGGGTGGGGGGGTGGGGGAATAGCTCTCCTATTTCAACTCCTTTCGGGGTTGGGCAGCCGCCCAATTACTATTGGTTCCTCCACACTGTACTATATTCTCTTTCTCCATTGATCACTATTGGTTCCTCCACACTGTATTATAAATATTATCTCTCTCCATTGATCACTATTGGTTCCTCCACACTGTACTATATTCTCTATCTCCATTGATCACTATTGGTTCCTCCACACTGTACTATATTCTCTCTCTCCATTGATCACTCTTGGTTCCTCCACACTGTACTATATTATCTCTCTCCATTGATCACTATTGGTTCCTCCACACTGTACTATATTCTCTCTCTCCATTGATCACTATTGGTTCCTCCACACTGTACTATATTCTCTCTCTCCATTGAACACTATTGGTTCCTCCACACTGTACTATATTTTCTCTATCCATTGATCACTATGGTTCCATCACACTGTATTATATTCTCTCTATCCATTGATCACTATGTGTTCCTCCACACTGTACTATATTCTCTCTCTCCATTAATCACTATTGGTTCCTCCACACTGTACTATATTCTCTCTCTCCATTGATCACTATTGGTTCCTCCACACTGTACTATATTCTCTCTCTCCATTGATCACTATTGGTTCCTCCACACTGTACTATATTCTCTCTCTCCATTGAACACTATTGGTTCCTCCACACTGTACTATATTCTCTCTATCCATTGATCACTATGGTTCCATCACACTGTATTATATTCTCTCTATCCATTGATCACTATGTGTTCCTCCACACTGTACTATATTCTCTCTCTCCATTGATCTCTATTGGTTCCTCCACACTGTACTATATTCTCTCTCTCTATTGATCACTATTGGTTCCTCCACACTGTACTATATTCTCTCTCTCCATTGAACACTATTGGTTCCTCCACACTGTACTATATTCTCTCTATCCATTGATCACTATTGGTTCCTCCACACTGTATTATATTCTCTCTATCCATTGATCACTATGTGTTCCTCCACACTGTACTATATTCTCTCTCTCCATTGATCTCTATTGGTTCCTCCACACTGTACTATATTCTCTCTCTCCATTGATTACTATTGGTTCCTCTACACTGTACTATATTCTATCTCTCCATTGCTCCCTCCACTCTTCTCTGTTCTCTTTGAACCAATTTCCTTCTCATTCTTTCACCTTCGTTTCTTCCGTTCCCGTATTTCCTTTGTTTTATTTTGTTTTGTTATCTTTTCGCCTGCAGTACAGTTGGACAAATATGTCACGCCACAGTTACCAAAATGTTTCGCTTGCTCTGAACTATGATATTGTCTGCCATACTGTTTTGTGTGTGTATATACTAATATTGCTTGCTCATACTTACTGTATGTCTACCGTTTTTTGTCTTTTCGCCCGTAAACATTATCCCTTATTCTAGTGTACATTCTGTCTTGTATTCAATTCAATTGGTTCCTCCACACTGTACTATATTCTCTCTCTCCATTGATCACTATTGGTTCCTCCACACTGTAATATATTCTCTCTCTCTCCATTGATCACTATTCGTTCCTCCACACTGTACTATATTCTCTCTCTCCATTGATCACTATTGGTTCCTCCACACTGTACTATATTCTCTCTCTCCATTGATCACTATTGGTTCCTCCACACTGTACTATATACTCTCTCTCCATTGATCACTATTGGTTCCTCCACACTGTACTATATTCTCTCTCTCCATTGATCACTATTGGTTCCTCCACACTGTACTATATTCTCTCTATCCATTGATCACTATTGGTTCCTCCACACTGTACTATTTTTACTCTATCCATTGATCGCTATTGGTTCCTCCACACTGTACTATATTCTCTCTCGCCATTGATCACTATTGGTTCCTCCACACTGTACTATATTCTCTCTCTCCATTGATCACTATTGGTTCCTCCACACTGTACTATATTCTCTCTCTCCATTGATCACTATTGGTTCTTCCATACTGTACTATATTCTCTCTCTCCATTGAACACTATTGGTTCCTCCACACTGTACTATATTCTCTCTATCCATTGATCACTATGGTTCCATCACACTGTACTATATTCTCTCTATCCATTGATCACTATTGGTTCCTCCACACTGTATTATATTCTCTCTATCCATTGATCACTATGTGTTCCTCCACACTGTACTATATTCTCTCTCTCCATTGATCTCTATTGGTTCCTCCACACTGTACTATATTCTCTCTCTCCATTGATTACTATTGGTTCCTCTACACTGTACTATATTCTATCTCTCCATTGCTCCCTCCACTCTTCTCTGTTCTCTTTGGACCAATTTCCTTCTCATTCTTTCACCTTCGTTTCTTCCGTTCCCGTATTTCCTTTGTTTTATTTTGTTTTGTTATCTTTTCGCCTGCAGTACAGTTGGACAAATAAGTCATGCCACAGTTACCTTAATGTTTCGCTTGCTCTGAACTGTGATATTGTCTGCCATACTGTTTTGTGTGTGTATATACCAATATTGCTTGCTCATACTTACTGTATGTCTACCGTTTTTGTCTTTTCGCCCGTAAACATTATCCCTTATTCTAGTTTACATTCTGTCTTGTATTCAATTACTGTATACACTATTGACTGTCGGCATCATAGTAAAACAAATATAAATGCATGTAAATAATTATATAGCACAATCATAACCTATTGAAAGTCCATCGTTGGCTGCAACATACATGGGTAATTAAGACATAAAACTTGGTTCGGGATCTGCCTGTAGCGAGTGCCTCCCCCATAGTTGAAAGAGTGACAGGGCCAAAATCAAGGGACGTTAGAGCCAAAATACCTGGAGACACAGAGTTTGAAGCAATTTAAGTCATAGGAGGGAAAGACTGATTCTGGGAGAGAGTTCCAGAGCTCAGCTGATGAATAGAAGACAGTCTGGGTTGGAGAGTTGCACAGAATAGGGGTGGGATTATGTTGCAAAATGGGTACCACATACTCTACATAGAGGAGGTGGTATATACTGGGAGAGCTACGAGGAACACCGATTATTGTACTAGCGATAGAATAGCGAGAGAGATGCAACATTGCGGCGAAGAGAGAGAGTTGGTGAGTGGGCGGAAATTAATGATACAAAAGGCCTTCCTTTCTACTTTGTCTAGGAGTGCGGTGTGAGACAATCCTCCCCACACATGTGAACAATACTCAATACAAGTATTCAGTATTTGGCTCTGTAGCATCCTTCTAAAATTTCTAAGGAAGTTACACGCTACATGTCGGTTGAACTTGGGTATTGTATCTCTACCCACCGCGGAACTGGTTTTGTTTTACAAGTTATTTCTCTTATAGCCTAGTAGTAGTCCTAATTTGAAAAGTTTGTTATGACAGCTTAATATACTGTATATCCATTAAACACTTCTGATAAGAAATATTAAGTGAACTGTCCTTGCCCTCCTTTCCATCGGCTTAAGAATCTATATGTTTACAAGATTTAGAAAAGAAAATCCGCGTATCATGAGCGCATTCTCTCTCCCTCTCCTATAGTACTAAAAACTCCATAACGCATATGTGACGCCTGCAGCTTAGCAGAACGCCACGTGGGCTCAGCCACTCGCTTGGCCACTCGCTAACACTCGCCAGGGCAGTGAATTTGGCTACAATCTATCTACAATGTTATACTTTCTTTCTTGTGAATCGTCATGTCACGGGCAGTATAGAAGTGGTCTTTATTTTCGTCTATGAAAATGCAGTATATTTTATATCATCAGTTATAAGTTTAATGTATAAGACTGAATGATACAGCTAGAGAGTGTGAGTGAGTAAGTGCAGGAGGCAGAGGGTAGTGTGCTTAGTGTTACGCGTTGTCTCGGTGACGTCATCCCATGGCCGGGCCCTCTGAGTTGCTGGCCGCTTTGCCGCCCTTCTGCCGCTGCAGAAGATAGTCCCCCCGCACTCCCTGCTGCCTTTGTGTCTTCCTTACTCAGAGCTTGCTTGACCAGCATAACCTTCACACCTCCCTTGCCATCTGTCCCCGACTTCCACCTATAGAACACTTTCTCTCTCTCTCAACTTCTTACCTCTTATTCTTCTAATCTATTTAACATCATAACTCCCCTTTGGTTCTGCACGATTTCATATATCGGCCATCGTATTATATGCTGAAGCTCTCAGATATTTCATGTTTAGTTAGACATTTTGGAGGGGTTAACATTTTGTCTGTAGAGGTTCGACACACTCGCGGTGTCTCCCTACCTATTTCTTGGTTGTCTGCTGGGCTATTTAATGCTAGACTGGGGTGAGGCTATTGGTGTTGTGATTTCCGATGTGTACCAGGTTTTGTTGAACTTGTACAATCGCAACGGATGCGTGGGAAGCCTAGGTTGTCTTTCTGACTGTGTACCTTGTGAGTTTAGCAGTGTGTTGTGAGTGAGGGCTTTTGCCTCTGCCACCCAACACTGTGGTAACTCGTTTTGCTTTGACTTGAAGAGGGTCGCCAGGAGAGAACCAGATACTAGTGATCTGGATCTCTCAAGCGAGCACCCCGTCATTTAACGTAATTTGGCCGTACAGTCTTAAGGACCTCGCTAGGCTACGAGCCGCTTGCTCAGCCATTGTTTCCTAGCCTACGACATCCCAACTAGACTTTATTCACCTAGCAGACACCCGATTAGGATTATAAACTCTTATGTTATGTATGCAGCATTTTTATTGACGTTGATTGTAAGCCATGGTTGTTGTTGAGTTGCACAACCCGAGCAGGTTTTGCGTTGCCTGAGGAAGTACTTCTTTTGTTGTTGGAGATAATACTATTGCACATTTATCGTTATTCCCGTGCCAGTTAACACTGTATGTCCCTACACTTGTCATAATCTTGTTCCTGCCTTATATAACAGTTCAAAATCCGATTCGATCATCTTAGCAGCATCAGAATTTCTTCAGAAGATTCCTATTCGATGCTTTAGGACTTTCATTCACTTTCTTTAATATAGGAGTGACAGTTTATTATTGTTTAGAGAAACTTTAATTATACCTTCTTCTTGTTTGCATTAATCATTCCAGTGATTTAATTAAGCTCTCTATCTTTTTCCTTGTATACATTATTAACGTAATTGTATGTTGTTGTGATCAGTCTGTATCAGAGATCATCAGCCTGTAGAAGTAGTGCATTTATACCGAGTTAGAGGATAACCCGCTATCGCAGATTTAACTCTGGAGGGTATAGGTGTTTTTGTGCACCGGCATTATAAGTTCGAGGGTTGGATCTAGTTTACCATTGTGGCTGCGTTCCTTTCTAGTCCAATGATTAAGAGCCCTTGTTTTATACGAGTCCCGGTCGTAACAAATGGCGACCTTGCTCATGATTTTGTGAACTTAGAGAAATATTCCAGCAGTGTTGTGGTCATTTGTTTTTTTGTTTAAAGGAATATAGTGGACACAGATTTTTTTGGCAAGTAGTATAACACTTAAGAGTCTTCAAGCATTTTTGAGTGAATAGTGCTACATGAGAGTTTAGGTACTACTTTTTTTTTATAAACGTTGAGAATTTTCGGTGGACACTATGTCGAACGACGGATCTATGTACGGTGAGGGCACAGGCGAGGAGGTGGAGAAGGTGATGTTTCGGCTCGAGCTCGCCAGGCTTGAGCTCGAGCAGCGGCGGATTCAGGCTGAGGAGAGAAGGGTCATACGTGAGGCTGAGTTCAGGCAGCAGTGGGAATCTGAGCTTGGGATGGCTAAGATTCAGTCTGAGGAGAGAAAGGCCATGTACTGTGTAGACAAAGATCTTGAGAAGTCTAGGGTGGAGTCGACAGGGCAGCGTCTCGGTTCTGGGAATCGAGGTCTTGATCAGTCTTTATCGCACCTTCTTAAGTTAGTCCCTGCATTTGACAAGTCGGGTGACACCGAATTTTTCATGCGTTTTGAGAAGAAGTGCTGGGAGCACCAATGGCCCGAGGTTAAGTGGGCAGCCCTTGTTTCCTCTAGGTTGGTTGGCAAAGGACTCAAGGCATATGATGCGTTGCCCTTGGAGTCTTGCATCAATTATGAGGTATTGAAGGAGTCTTATAGGTTGAAGTTCCGGGGTGTTACGAAGGGTCGTGAGTGCACCTTTCTTGAACATGCCCGGGAACTGTCTGACGCTTTTTGGAATTGGCTGAGATCGGAGAAGGCAACGACGTTTGATGAGATAAAACAGTTGATGCTTCTCGAGCAGTTCTTTAAGTGTACGGGCAGCGACCTGACGTTGAACCTTAAAGAGAAAAATCCTAAAACTCTACAGTAGGCAGCTGAGATGGCTGACCGAAGGCTATCGCTGATTCGTGGGTGCGGGTCTGCACAACGGAACGATGCAGGTAACAAGGGGTGCAACACTCCACCCCCCGAGTCCGTGATACACCATATAGCAATAATAACAAGAGCAATGATATTAAGTCTGACCATAAACCTAATACCGTCCCGTTTAAGTTTGAGTTTAAGTCCCAGGGACTTAGATATGGTGTAGAGTGTTTTCATTGTCACGAGAAGGGGCATTTTGCACGATCCTGTCCTAGCAAGCTACCTACAGCAATCGTGTCTTTGGCTCGCAACATTGGAGTGTCTTTGAAGTCGTCTGCGTTTGCTCGGGGTAAATGTTCAGAGGCTGGAGCACTGCCAGTGAAGAAGTATCCGAAAGGCTTGACACCTGTCCGGGATACTTTTTGTGATCATAGAGGGCGCGGCTGCGTGAGTTGGGCTGGTTGCAAGCATGGAGTAGAATTTTTGCGTGATACGGGTGCTTCCTTGACATTGATGAAAAACTTTACAGGCAAACCTATAAACGTGGCACGGGTAGTTGTGGTGCAGGGTATCAATGCTACAAAGTCATACCTGTTGGTTCGAGTAGAGCTGGAGGTTGAAGGTGTAACACGAGAGTTGGATGTCGGAATTGTGGAGAAACTGCCAGTAGAGGGCGTCGACCTTCTTCTCGGCAACGACTTTGCGGTGCCTGCTTCTGAGGTTCCACCCTTAGTCGCTGCCGAGAGGGCGGCCGACGTGAGTAGGGAGGGGCAGAAGGTGGTCGAGAGGTGTCAATCTCGTGCATCCAAAGTGTCACAGCCTATTCCTCAGTCTCTAGACCAGCGGAGGAATGGTCGGAAGCAGCAAGTTAAGTTGGGAGTTTTGCGAGTTTTGCTCCAGCGGCTCTCCTAAGCGACTTAGTACTTGACCCAGAGGTGAGCTCCGGAGTGGCCCCAGAACCTGTCACCCCTAGTGACATGGTTGGGCGTGATGGCACTCCGCGACTTAGTAGTTCCCAGTTGGAGGAGAGTTGTTGGAACGGAGCTATCAAACACGAGGACGGGGAAACATGTCAGGTGAACCTGTTGGAGGAGTTTGTGAGGCAGCCTACTGGCCCTGCGTTGGTCTGCAGCGGCCAAGGTGGAGAAGGAGAGGGGGGCAGTAGGGCACAGGTGGAGGAGAGTTGGGACTGTCATGCCTTGGCGGAGCAGTGGGCGGGGGACACGAGTCTGGTGGCTGTGGAAGCGCTAGAGCACCTGCCTGAGCAGCAGTGTGCAGCGCTCCAGCACCAGCTCGGTTCATACCCCACTGGTAGTGCCGAGCACCCGAGCCTCACAACTCAGGCGGTGCAAGATGTTCCGCGGGCAGGTCACTTGAATGTTTGCAGACCGTTAGCCTCGTTGTTTCGGTGGTTCAAGGTGGGCGACGAGGCTTGGACATGGTTGTCAGGTCATGGTCGACCCATGGCTGCCAAGGGTGGTGGTCAGAAGGAGGACATTGAGCAGATTGGTGAGGTTGGCTGTGGAGTGGATGTGCGCGGTCGTCGCATAGCCTCCCAATGCTGCTCTAGTCGAATGCACCAGCCCTACCATAGACCGACTATATCTGGCCATGTCGCTAAAAGCGGTGATGCTGCGCAGGCAGATGTAGTCGTAAGGAATGCGGGGGTGCGCATATACGGTATCGGCGGGGAAGCCTTAGCAATAATGAACTATGGGAGTGACTGCACAGGTGGTACTGATTGTCCCCCTCATGACCTGGCTGTTCTAGGGACGAAGGTGGAGAAGGAGGGAGACTACAGGTTAGAAGCTGCGGTCTCGGCTGGGTTGTGGGAGGGCACGAGGCATGTTGTTCGTGGAGACAGTGCAAGGCAGTTGTTTGCTAGGCTATGGCAGTACATTCGCATGTTTGTTCATTCTCCAGGCCTGATGTACGGGGTAGAATCCTACAAGGAGGCTGGAGACAGTGCCAGGCAGTTGTTTACTAGGTTATGGCAGTACATTCGCATATTTGTTCATTCTCCAGGCCTGATGTACGGGGTAGAATCCGACATGGAGGCTGGAGACAGTGCAAGGTTCAAATTGGCTCCCTACCGTATAAATCCTGCTCGACATCCTGTGGTGCAAGCAGAGCTGGATTACGTGTTGACAAAGGGTCTGAGGGATAAGGAATGTCGTGTGTGGTCGTTGCCTGTAACTTTGCAACCTGTGTTAAGTGGCAAGATCAGTGTGTGTGTGAATTATCCCTGACAGACGCCTATACCTTATCGAGAGTTGACGACACCATAGACCGCATCGGGGCTGCATCGCCTATCATGAAGGTAGAACTAGTGAAAGGCTTTTGGCAGGTCCCGTTGCCGGAAAGAGCGAAGAGAAATGCCAGGCTTGTGATGAACTGGGCAGTTTATCAGTGCCAGGTGTGGTTTTAATGCCGGAACACAAGTTGGATGTGTGGCATGCTAAGGGCACTGATAATGTTTTGGCCGATTGTTTGACACAGGAGGGTTTGTTTGCAGGAGAACCCTCGCCGTTCAGTCAGTGTGTGTTGAGAGTGGAGAAAACTAGGCTTGCCCCTGTAGAGCAGCCGCCAAAAACAACATAAAATTAAATAAAAAAAATCACATAAAAAACTCTTTCTTTAATAGTTAAATTTTTAAGTATGTTATAGCTGAAGTTCTCAGTCGAACCTGTACTTCTCTCAGAAAGCTGGGCTAGTAGAAGCTCACTCTAGGAGCATAGCAGTATGAATTAAGCTATTGTGTTGGGAGGGGTTGTAATTTTGTTTATGTGAACTGAGCTTTGCCTTTCTTTGTCGCGAAGTGGTTAGGGGTGGCGAGTCTTATCGGGGTTCTGCTTGTCAGATATGGAGCTCATGGTTGAGCGTCTAATATCTTGAATGGGGTGTGACGCTTGCAGCTTAGCAGAACGCCACGTGGGCTCAGCCACTCGCTTGGCCACTCGCTAACACTCGCCAGGGCAGTGAACTGGGCTACGGTCTATCTACAATGTTATACTTTCTTTCTTGTGAATCGTCATGTCACGGGCAGTATAGAAGTGGTCTTCATTTTCGTCTGTGACAATGCATTATATTTTATATCATCAGTTATAAGTTTAATGTATAAGACTGAATGATACAGCTAGAGAGTGTGAGTGAGTAAGTGCAGGAGGCAGAGGGTAGTGTGCGTAGTGTTACGCGTTGTCTCAGTGACGTCATCCCACGGCCGGCCCTCTGAGTGGCTGGCCGCCTTGCCGCCCTTCTGCCGCTGCAGAAGGTAGTCCCCCCGCACTCCCTGCTGCCTTTGTGTCTTCCTTGCTGAGAGCTTGCTTGACCAGCATGACCTTCGCACCTCCCTTGCCATCTGTCCCCGACTTCCACCTATAGAACACTTTCTCTCTCTCTCTCAACTTCTTACCTCTTATTCTTCTAATCTATTTAACATCATAACTCCCCTTTGGTTCTGCACGATTTCATATATCGGCCATCGTATTATATGCTGAAGCTCTCAGATATTTCATGTTTAGTTAGTCATTTTGGAGGGGTTAACATTTTGTCTGTAGAGGTTCGACACACTCGCGGTGTCTCCCTACCTATTTCTTGGTTGTCTGCTGGGCTATTTAATGCTAGACTGGGGTGAGGCTATTGGTGTTGTGATTTCCGATGTGTACCAGGTTTTGTTGAACTTGTACAATCGCAACGGATGCGTGGGAAGCCTACTGTAGGTTGTCTTTCTGACTGTGTACCTTGTGAGTTTAGCAGTGTGTTGCGAGTGAGGGCTTTTGCCTCTGCCACCCAACACGGTGCTAACTCATTTTGCTTCGACTTGAAGAGGGTCGCCAGGAGAGAACCAGATACTAGTGATCTGGATCTCTCAAGAGAGCACCCCGTCATTTAACGTAATTTGGCCGTACAGTCTTAAGGACCTCGCTAGGCTACGAGCCGCTTGCTCAGCCATTGTTTCCTAGCCTACGACATCCCAGCTAGACTTTATTCACCTAGCAGACACCCGATTAGGATTATAAACTCTTATGTTATGTATGCAGCATTTTTATTGACGTTGATTGTAAGCCATGGTTGTTGTTGAGTTGCACAACCCGAGCAGGTTTTTGCGTTGCCTGAGGAAGTACTTCTTTTGTTGTTGGAGATAATACTATTGCACATTTATCGTTATTCCCGTGCCAGTTAACACTGTATGTCCCTACACTTGTCATAATCTTGTTCCTGCTTTATATAACAGTTCAAAATCCGATTCGATCATCTTAGCAGCAGCAGAATTTCTTCAGAAGATTCCTATTCAATGCTTTAGGACTTTCATTCACTTTCTTTAATATAGGAGTGACAGTTTATTATTGTTTAGAGAAACTTTAATTATACCTTCTTCTTGTTTGCATTAAATCATTCCAGTGATTTAATTAAGCTCTCTATCTTTTTCCTTGTATACATTATTAACGTAATTGTATGTTGTTGTGATCAGTCTGTTTCAGAGATCATCAGCCTGTAGAAGTAGTGCATTTATACCGAGTTAGAGGATAACCGGCTATCGCAGATTTAACTCTGGAGGGTATAGGTGTTTTTGTGCACCGGCATTATAAGTTCGAGGGTTGGATCTAGTGTTACCGTTGTGGCTGCGTTCCTTTCTAGTCCAATGATTAAGAGCCCTTGTTTTATACGAGTCCCGGTCGTAACAAATGGCGACCTTGCTCAGGATTTTGTGAAATTAGAAAAATATTGCAGGAGTGTTGTGGTCATTTGTTTGTTTGTTTAAAGGAATATAGTGGACACGGATTTTGTTGGCAAGTAGTATAACACTTAAGAGTCTTCAAGTATTTTTGTGTGAATAGTGCTACATGAGAGTTTAGGTACTACTTTTTTTTTATAAACGTTGAGAATTTTCGGTGGACACTATGTCGAACGATGGATCTATGTACGGTGAGGGCACAGGCGAGGAGGTGGAGAAGGTGATGTTTCGGCTCGAGCTCGCCAGGCTTGAGCTCGAGCAGCGGCGGATTCAGGCTGAGGAGAGAAGGGCCATACGTGAGGCTGAGTTCATGCAGCAGCGGGAATCTGAGCTTGGGATGGCTAAGATTCAGTCTGAGGAGAGAAAGGCCATGTACTGTGCAGACAAAGATCTTGAGAAGTCTAGGGTGGAGTCGACAGGGCAGCGTCTCGGTTCTGGGAATCGAGGTCTTGATCAGTCTTTATCGCACCTTCTTAAGTTAGTCCCTGCATTTGACGAGTCGGGTGACACCGAATTTTTCATGCGTTTTGAGAAGAAGTGCTGGGAGCACCAATGGCCCGAGGTTAAGTGGGCAGCCCTTGTTTCCTCTAGGTTGGTTGGTAAAGGACTCAAGGCATATGATGCGTTGCCCTTGGAGTCTTGCATCAATTATGAGGTATTAAAGGAGTCTTATAGGTTGAAGTTCCGGGGTGTTACGAAGGGTCGTGAGTGCACCTTTCTTGAACATGCCCGGGAACTGTCTGACGCTTTTTGGAATTGGCTGAGATCGGAGAAGGCAACGACGTTTGATGAGATAAAACAGTTGATGCTTCTCGAGCAGTTCTTTAAGTGTACGGGCAGCGACCTGACGTTGAACCTTAAAGAGAAAAATCCTAAAACTCTACAGTAGGCAGCTGAGATGGCTGACCGAAGGCTATCGCTGATTCGTGGGTGCGGGTCTGCACAACGGAACGATGCAGGTAACAAGGGGCGCAACACTCCACCCCCCGAGTCCGTGATACACCATATAGCAATAATAACAAGAGCAATGATATTAAGTCTGACCATAAACCTAATACCGTCCCGTTTAAGTTTGAGTTTAAGTCCCAGGGATTTAGATATGGTGTAGAGTGTTTTCATTGTCACGAGAAGGGGCATTTTGCACGATCCTGTCCTAGCAAGCTACCTACAGCAATCGTGTCTTTGGCTCGCAACATTGGAGTGTCTTTGAAGTCGTCTGCGTTTGCTCGGGGTAAATGTTCAGAGGCTGGAGCACTGCCAGTGAAGAAGTATCCGAAAGGCTTGACACCTGTCCGGGATACTTTTTGTGATCATAGAGGGCGCGGCTGCGTGAGTTGGGCTGGTTGCAAGCATGGAGTAGAATTTTTGCGTGATACGGGTGCTTCCTTGACATTGATGAAAAACTTTACAGGCAAACCTATAAACGTGGCACGGGTAGTTGTGGTGCAGGGTATCAATGCTACAAAGTCATACCCGTTGGTTCGAGTAGAGCTGGAGGTTGAAGGTGTAACACGAGAGTTGGATGTCGGAATCATGGAGAAACTGCCAGTAGAGGGCGTCGTCCTTCTTCTCGGCAACGACTTTGCGGTGCCTGCTTCTGAGGTTCCACCCTTAGTCGCTGCCGAGAGGGCGGCCGACGTGAGTAGGGAGGGGCAGAAGGTGGTCGAGAGGTGTCAATCTCGTGCATCCAAAGTGTCACAGCCTATTCCTCAGTCTCTAGACCAGCGGAGGAATGGTCGGAAGGAGCAAGCTAAAGTTGGGAGTTTTGCGAGTTTTGCTCCAGCGGCTCTCCTAAGCGACTTAGTACTTGACCCAGAGGTGAGCTCCGGAGTGGCCCCAGAACCTGTCACCCCTAGTGACATGGTTGGGCGTGATGGCACTCTGCGAATTAGTAGTTCCCAGTTGGAGGAGAGTTGTTGGAACGGGGCTATCAAACACGAGGACGGGGAAACATGTCAGGTGAACATTTTGGAGGAGTTTGTGAGGCAGCCTACTGTCCCTGCGTTGGTCTGCAGCGGCCAAGGTGGAGAAGGAGAGGGGGGCAGTAGGGCACAGGTGGAGGAGAGTTGGGACTGTCATGCCTCGGCGGAGCAGTGGGCGGGGGACACGAGTCTGGTGGCTGTGGAAGCGCTAGAGCACCTGCCTGAGCAGCAGTGTGCAGCGCTCCAGCACCAGCTCGGTTCATACCCCACTGGTAGTGCCGAGCACCCGAGCCTCACAACTCAGGCGGTGCAAGATGTTCCGCGGGCAGGTCACTTGAATATTTGCAGACCGTTAGCCTCGTTGTTTCGGTGGTTCAAGGTGGGCGACGAGGCTTGGACATGGTTGTCAGGTCATGGTCGACCCATGGCTGCCAAGGGTGGTGGTCAGAAGGAGGACATTGAGCAGATTGGTGAGGTTGGCTGTGGAGTGGATGTGCGCGGTCGTCGCATAGCCTCCCAATGCTGCTCTAGTCGAATGCAACAGCCCTACCATAGACCGACTATATCTGGCCATGTCGCTAAAAGCGGTGATGCTGCGCAGGCAGATGTAGTCGTAAGGAATGCGGGGGTGCGCATGTACGGTATCGGCGGGGAAGCCTTAGCAATAATGAACTATGGGAGTGACTGCACAGGTGGTACTGATTGTCCCCCTCATGACCTGGCTGTTCTAGGGACGAAGGTGGAGAAGGAGGGAGACTACAGGTTAGAAGCTGCGGTCTCGGCTGGGTTGTGGGAGGGCACGAGGCATGTTGTTCGTGGAGACAGTGCAAGGCAGTTGTTTGCTAGGCTATGGCAGTACATTCGCATGTTTGTTCATTCTCCAGGCCTGATGTACGGGGTAGAATCCGACATGGAGGCTGGAGACAGTGCCAGGCAGTTGTTTACTAGGTTATGGCAGTACATTCGCATATTTGTTCATTCTCCAGGCCTGATGTACGGGGTAGAATCCGACATGGAGGCTGGAGACAGTGCAAGGTTCAAATTGGCTCCCTACCGTATAAATCCTGCTCGACAGCCTGTGGTGCAAGCAGAGCTGGATTACGTATTGACGAAGGGTCTGAGGGATAAGGAATGTCGTGTGTGGTCGTTGCCTGTAACTTTGCAACCTGTGTTAAGTGGCAAGATCAGTGTGTGTGTGAATTATCCCTGACAGACGCCTATACCTTATCGAGAGTTGACGACACCATAGACCGCATCGGGGCTGCATCGCCTATCACGAAGGTAGAACTAGTGAAAGGCTTTTGGAAGGTCCCGTTGCCGGAAAGAGTGAAGAGAAATGCCAGGCTTGTGATGAACTGGGCAGTTTATCAGTGCCAGGTGTGGTTTAATGCCGGAACACAAATTGGATGTGTGGCATGCTAAGGGCACTGATAATGTTTTGGCCGATTGTTTGACACAGGAGGGTTTGTTTGCAGGAGAACCCTCACCGTTCAGTCAGTGTGTGTTGAGAGTGGAGAAAACCTAGGCTTGCCTCTGTAGAGCAGCCGCCAAAAACAACATAAAATTAAATAAAAAAAATCACATAAAAACTCTTTCTTTAATAGTTAAATTTTTAAGTATGTTATACCTGAAGTTCTGAGTCGAACCTGTACTTCTCTCAGAAAGCTGGGCTAGTAGAAGCTCGCTCTAGGAGCATAGCAGTATGAATTAAGCTATTGTGTTGGGAGGGGTTGTAATTTTTTTATGTGAACTGAGCTTTGCCTTTCTTTGTCGCGAAGTGGTTAGGGGTGGCGAGTCTTATCGGGGTTCTGCTTGTCAGATATGGAGCTCATGGTTGAGCGTCTAATATCTTGGATGGGGTGTGACGCCTGCAGCTTAGCAGAACGCCACGTGGGCTCAGCCACTCGCTTGGCCACTCGCTAACACTCGCCAGGGCAGTGAACTTGGCTATGGTCTATCTACAATGTTATACTTTCTTTCTTGTGAATCGTCATGTCACAGGCAGTATAGAAGTGGTCTTCATTTTCGTCTGTGACAATGCATTATATTTTATATCATCAGTTATAAGTTTAATGTATAAGACTGAATGATACAGCTAGAGAGTGTGAGTGAGTAAGTGCAGGAGGCAGAGGGTAGTGTGCGTAGTGTTACGCGTTGTCTCAGTGATGTCATCCCACGGCCGGGCCCTCTGAGTGGCTGGCCGCCTTGCCGCCCTTCTGCCGCTGCAGAAGGTAGTCCCCCCGCACTCCCTGCTGCCTTTGTGTCTTCCTTGCTGAGACCTTGCTTGACCAGCATGACCTTCACACCTCCCTTGCCATCTGTCCCCGACTTCCACCTATAGAACACTTTCTCTCTCTCTCAACTTCTTACCTCTTATTCTTCTAATCTATTTAACATCATAACTCCCCTTTGGTTCTGCACGATTTCATATATCGGCCATCGTATTATATGCTGAAGCTCTCAGATATTTCATGTTTAGTGAGTCATTTTGGAGGGGTTAACATTTTGTCTGTAGAGGTTCGACACACTCGCGGTGTCTCCCTACCTATTTCTTGGTTGTCTGCTGGGCTATTTAATGCTAGACTGGGGTGAGGCTATTGGTGTTGTGATTTCCGATGTGTACCAGGTTTTGTTGAACTTGTACAATCGCAACGGATGCGTGGGAAGCCTACTGTAGGTTGTCTTTCTGACTGTGTACCTTGTGAGTTTAGCAGTGTGTTGCGAGTGAGGGCTTTTGCCTCTGCCACCCAACACTGTGCTAACTCGTTTTGCTTCGACTTGAAGAGGGTCGCCAGGAGAGAACCAGATACTAGTGATCTGGATCTCTCAAGAGAGCACCCCGTCATTTAACGTAATTTGGCCGTACAGTCTTAAGGACCTCGCTAGGCTACGAGCCGCTTGCTCAGCCATTGTTTCCTAGCCTACGACATCCCAGCTAGACTTTATTCGCCTAGCAGACACCCGATTAGGATTATAAACTCTTATGTTATGTATGCAGCATTTTTATTGACGTTGATTGTAAGCCTTGGTTGTTGTTGAGTTGCACAACCCGAGCAGGCTTTTGCGTTGCCTGAGGAAGTACTTCTTTTGTTGTTGGAGATAATACTATTGCGCATTTATCGTTATTCCCGTGCTAGTTAACACTGTATGTCCCTACACTTGTCATATCTTGTTCCTGCTTTATATAACAGTTCAAAATCCGATTCGATCATCTTAGCAGCATCAGACTTTCTTCAGAAGATTCCTGTTCGATGCTTTAGGACTTTCATTCACTTTCTTTAATAGGAGTGACAGTTTATTATTGTTTAGAGTAACTTTAATTATACCTTCTTCTTGTTTGCATTAAATCATTCCAGTGATTTAATTAAGCTCTCTATCTTTTTCCTTGTATACATTATTAACGTAATTGTATGTTGTTGTGATCAGGCTGTATCAGAGACCATCAGCCTGTAGTAGTAGTGCATTTATACCGAGTTATAGGATACCCCGCTATCGCAGATTTAACTCTGGAGGGTATAGGTGTTTTTGTGCACCGGCATTATAAGTTCGAGGGTTGGATCTAGTGTTACCGTTGTGGCTGTGTGCCTTTCTAGTCCAATGATTAAGAGGCCTTGTTTTATACGAGTCCCGGTCGTAACACATAGCCATTAACATTCCAATTCGCCAAGCAAATCTCATTGTTTTAATTCCTCCCGGCCGTTTCATTGACCCATTATCAAACAGAAACAAGGCTTAAAGAGCATTATCGTTTGTTTTTCGTTCAAGAGTGGCAATTTGTTGCATTTAGTCCTGGCCCTGCATATAGAGACCCTTATACATCTCTGAAGGCACAGAGTTTGACAGTTGATTTAAGTATGGGATACCATGGTGATGGGCTGGTCTATCAGAGTGAGAACTGAGCTATCTCTGCCATACCCATAGCTTACTCTGACTGTTCCTTTTACTTATATATTTTCTAGATCTCGAGTTTCGGCGTCTCTTCCGTGGATTGACCTCCCAATATACCAAGATTGGAAGCCAAAGCGTCACATTTTTTCCCTTGCCCCTCAACTTTCTCTTCATAATTGCTGAGGGGCACAGGGCCCTGGGTGGGGCTTTGGTTTCCCGGGCGTTTCCGCACCCTCCTCAGTTCCCCGCCATGGAGTGGCTTCGGTCATCCAGGCTTTATTGTGGTCGGCAGGGAGGGTTCTGTGGGGGCGCTCGGTTATGGCCTTGGCCGTGCTCGGGGCCTTGGGGCTGTTCGGCCAGGCAGCTTGGGGAACAACAACAACAACAACAAGTATGGGATACCATTAGCTTCAAGAATCTACTAGGTAGAATTTAGAAATTCATAGCATTAGTGAGAAAACGGCCATTTTCCAAAATTCCATTATCGGGCCAGTAGCAAACAAAAAATACATATACATATACATGATAGGATTGAAGTAGAAGGATGATTTAGGGGTTTATTGTGGAGTTTTCAGGTACGCCTGAAACAGGGATACCGTCAAAACACATTTTAGATGTGGCCCAGTTGCCAAAATCTAAGTTGGCCACCACCAAAATCCGCCAATCATTAAAATAGACATATCTTTTGATACAAACTTGGGAGATTGATGATGTTGATGTATATTATGGGGTTTTCAGGTGTGCCTGACATGGTACTGCCATAACAAAATAATAGATGTTGCTTGTTTACTGAAATCCAAGATAGCCACCATTTAATGTCTATCATAATATTGCCAGATTTGGGTATTTTTCCGGTTTGAAATGGAAGTTGACAGTTCCTAGGTAATATTTGTTTTATTACATTAGGTAGCTTAACAAAATCTAAGACAACCACTAATCAATATATTACAATATATGGCGTATTGATGCAGCGACCCCACCGCCCGCCACTTTAGTGGTGCTTTCAGCCTCTATAGCAGTTACGGTGAGTTCTTGTTGTAGCACGGTTAAGGCTGATGTGGTGCGATTTCGCCAGATGCAAGTGCTTCAGGGGGACTTTGTCGAGTCATGCTGAGACAATGTTAGCGTTATACCAATATCGGCCACTGTGATGATATGATGGGGCTGTATTGCGGCAAGTCTTTGTTGTACTGTACTACAGTGAAGAGAATAAAACCACACTCTCTGTGGGTGAAGCAATCTTTAAACTTGTATGTATGTATATCATTGATACAAGATATCACTGACCTGACTACACTGACTGATTACATATTTTGACACACTGATTCATGTTATCTGTGACAAAAGATGACACAATTTTGCCCTGCCTTTTTACATGCGCACCTCCTTGTGTCACACTTTCCTATGCATTTACAGGTATCAAACATCTTGTGAGGTAGAGGATTTAGACATTCTGCAGACAAAATAATATCACTATAATTCACCCAAGCATAGTTTGTTGGATCTGGAGTTAGAGTGTGGGTCACCAAGAAGGCACAGGGCCTTACACACACACAAAAAGCCTCTTCTGATATGGCCATGAATGACACTAGATGTAGGGGTAGGAATTGCAGGGTCTTTGGTGCTGCTGCTTGGATATGGCACACCTTTCGAAGCTGGTCAAAGGTCCGATATTCTGGCTTGGACTTTGCACTTGCCTACACATGAACGAAGTACTCCCCAACTTTCTTTTGGACCTCTTCGGTAAACTGAGATATCTCCGCAAAATCATCTGACATTTTTGTGGCTCACATGACAGAGATCCATGTTTTGTGCCAAACTTCCTGAGTGCATCAACACCAGTTAGGATATGAACGTTCACTATGCCTCTGCACAATCCCATTCCTAATTTATCTGCTAGAACGTGCTGAGGCAAATGACGCCTACACTCACCAGATACAAACTCTAACCACAACTCTAGAAGTAATCGGACATAATTATGTCTGTGATATTGGAGATGACAAGCAGCTGACTATTCCCATGATCAACCTCCCATGTACAGTGAAGAACCAGGCGATCATCTTCTTCCTCCACACAACATGTCAATGCTTCAATAGATTTAGAGTTCTCAGGAGATGGTGGGGCTGATGACCTCCCTGCATGGAACAACTGTGCTGGCACAACTTCCTCATCTGTGATAAACCCACTGAGCTTAGTGCTCAGTCAGTCAGCTTGATGATCTCTGGTGTTGATGTCATCTGGCAGGCAAGCTGCTGCAACTTGGTTTTGTTTGTCGATGAGGTCCAGAACTTGTCAAGCTGTTGTGGTATTTGGACATCTGCAATAAATTCATTGAGGTCTTTCGACCCAGCTCC
This sequence comes from Lithodes maja, assembly GCA_037953745.1. Taxonomy (NCBI): domain Eukaryota; kingdom Metazoa; phylum Arthropoda; class Malacostraca; order Decapoda; family Lithodidae; genus Lithodes; species Lithodes maja. The sequence goes on from JBAKBP010009631.1 coordinate 52,536, forward strand.
ACCAGCACGACGAATGCTTTCTCCAGCTTTAATGGATAATTCTAGGTAACTGTCAGGTACAACATGAAGGCTAGTCCTGGAGCAAATTGAGCAGTCAGCAGATAAGGCACAGGTGATTGCATGGCCAAATGTTCTAAGGGATGATAAGTTTGGAATGGACCAAATTTTTGACATGAAGTATAAGATAATAGAAAAGTCTCAGTCTGGAAAATATTTCTCCAGATCAGCAATCAGTGCACTCTAGTTAGGTTTGGAAGGGATATCACCTTCCCTTTTAATATGGTTGATATGGAGAGGATATCATGGCTATAGCTAGAATCGAGTACCATGCCTCGCTAGTTCACTATATCAATGTCACGCTGAGCTTCTGCTAGCATTGTGGGTGACACAGTAACATGAGCTGCAGTGTCTCTGTAGGTGGTTTGTAGTCCATTTGTGGCAAGTTTCTTTTTGATGTGGTGGAGGACAGTGTTTTGTCTTATGTAGAAAGCCTCTCATAGGATTTCACTAGCAGTCCTAAGTATATCTTTATTGTGAAGTGTTCTAGTGAGGTCTTCTATGGAAATGACCGCTGAAAAGCACATTTCAGGCACATTAACCCTAGAACTAGGACATCACTGAATCTTATTGCCATAGTAATAAGTGAGGTATATCTTGACATCTCAATCAATACTATCACAAAGTTTTATCAAAATATCTCTGATTTATGTAATTGTAAATCCATACCCAGCCTGAATTAGTGGATCTACACGAGACCTGACTTTAAGGAATATATCACTCTTTGGGCTAGTTTTGGATTCACAAATGGGGTTCTGTATGCTTGGGCTTTGACACATATTGTTTGAAACAAGACACATGCCAATATATATCTGCAGCATACACATCTTCAGGACTGCCTAAGTCTGCACATCTGGCATACACATCAATTATTATGATATTGCAACTGCATCCAGAAACTTTCTGTGAACTTTCAGTCTTACAGAGTCGAAATATTTCTCGAACTTGTGTCCGCCCTTTCTTTGACCCAAAACCCGATCACATGCACATATGACACAATCTATGTAGTGGTAGAATTAAATGTATTTGATTATAATGTAAAACTTGCAAAATAAACAGACCAAATTGAGGACGATACAATATAAGGCAACATAACTTATCAGAATCGCTATATGGAAATAAAGCTTTAATCAAAGGAAATCAAGCAACAACAGTTCTAGTGACCCTTCTAGGCTGCTTGTCCTCCAAAACACTGAGGATCAAGTGTCCAAAACAGTGGTTTTAGAGTGGGTAGGGAACATTGGAAAGGGAACTACTGCCCTGGAACTAATGTCCATGGCAGGATTAGGAAGTTAGTAGGGGACAGATGGTTAGTAACTGAGGGGAGGATAAAATAAAGTTATTCATTTACAAACGCAGTCAGTCGCGGGTTTGATGCGAGATATTTGTCTAGGCGAAGTTTAAATGAATCAATGGTGCTGCAGTCTATAACATCTCGGGAAGCCCATTCCATAAGTTGACAACTTGATTGAAAAAGACATTTTTAGCTTCGTGTGAGTTAAAAGATTTACCAATAATTTTGCACCCGTTTCCCCGCGTGTAATTAGATTGGTCGATAGTGAAGTACTTACTACAGTTCATATTGTCGATGCCTTTGATGATTTTGAACACTTGAATTAAGTCGCCTCTTATTCTGCGCTGGGTTAAAGGAAATAGATTTAATTCTCTAAGACGCTCCTCGTATGGTTTGTTCTTTAGGCTAGGTATCATTTTGGTAACTCTACGTTGAACTCGTTCTAGCTTGTCTATATCTTTTTGGTAATAAGGGCACCAGGATTGAACGCAGTATTCCAGAAGAGGGCGGACTAAGGAATTGTAAAGGGTTAGGATAAGTCTTTGGATTTATGCTCAAATGCCCTGCCTATAATATTAAGCCAATTATTTTGTTTGCCTTCTTAACAACTTCTGAACATTGTTGACTCGGTTTTAGGTTACTTGATATTGTTACTCCCAGATCGGTTTCTCTGTTTACATTCTTAAGCTGAGTGCCATTCATCAAATAGTGTGCTTTCTCATTTTGGTATCGGATATGTAGTACTTTACATTTATCTGCATTGAAACTCATTTGCCAAATTTGGGCCCAACATGACAACTTATCTAGATTGTGTTGCATATCGTCAACTTGTTATTTTGAGAGTACGCTATTTGCAATTTTTGTATCGTCAGCAAATTTTGAGATTGTACAGGTGAGACCCTCATCTATGTCGTTGATGTAAATTAGAAAGAGAATTGGTCCTAGTACCGATCCCTGGGGTACCCCGCTACTTACATTGGTCCATTTAGATGCCTTACCGTTTATGACTACTCTTTGCTTTCTGTCGCTGAGCCAATTTTCTATCCATTTCAACACACCGTCTTGTATTTCATGCGCTTTTAGTTTTAGCAGTAAAACGTTTATGGGGAACTTTGTCAAAGGCCTTTTGAAAATCAAGGTATATAATATCTACAGCTTTATTCTCATCGTAAAGGTTGAGGATATCGTGGAAGAAGTCTAAAAGGTTTGTTAAACAGGAACGTTTTTTTACGAAAGCCGTGTTGAGTAGCTTTAAGTATGCTATTTTCCTCTAAGTGATTTACGAGTCTGTCTCTTTTGAGTGTTTCTAGCATTTTACATACAACTGAGGTGAAGCTAATTGGACGATAGTTACTGGGTAGGGATTTGCTGCCTTTTTTTAATATTGGTGTTACGTTAGCTAGCTTTCACTGATCAGGCATAGTTCCAGACTGCAAGGATTTATTGAATAGCAATGTCAGTGGTTTAGAGAGCTCATCCTTAGGCTTCCTTAAGGACTCTAGGTGAGATTGTATGAGGTCCAGGCATTTTATTTACCTTGAGTTTATCTAAACAATTAAATACTTCTCTCTCTGTAACGGTGATATTGCTTAGAACATCTGAATTATCAGTCTGAATCGGCGATGGTGTGTAGGGATATCACTGAGGTCTTCCGTCGTAAAAACTGATGCAAAGAATGGTACCTATTGAGGGCATTACTCATTTGTAGTTCGTCTTTGGTGTATTCTCCATTTTCATCGATTAACTGTCCAACAGTTGAAGAAACAAATTTTTTCTTTCTGATATAACTATAGAATTCTTTCGGGTTTGTTTTACTTTGATTCGCAACATGTAACTCCAGTTTCTTTTACTTTGCTTAACCCGCTGAGTACCAGGGACGTATATATACGTCCAAGGGGTGTTGTCCACGCCCAGTGCCAGGGACGTATATATACGTCCACGCCGAAAAAAAATTGTAGCAGCGAAACAACTGCACCTATGGCTTTCATATTATTTTCTACCACATGTACCTTACCCTTCTGGCTTCTTGCCACCACCAACACAATCCCCTCCCCCCACCCACTCGCTGACTATCGGTCGCCTCACAAGGAAAATTTGTGGCGGCGAAACGACTGCACCAATCGGTTCCATATTTGTGTGACAAGTCCCTTATCCTTCTGCCTTCCCCCCACCACACCCCCAACCGCCTCCCACCACCCACTTCCAGCGTATCCGTACGAAGAAAAGGAAAAAAAGGAAAATCTGTGGTGGCGATACTACCTCACCAATCGGCTTCATATTTGTAACAGAGTCAATTACGCTTCTACCTTCCCCCCACCATCCCCCAAACCACCCTCCCACCACCCTCCTACCTATACGTTCTTCCATTACCATAACAGTCAGTCGATGATTTACTGTGAAAATGTCAGCTACATTCGGGGGACCATCGGGGACCTGATTTCTGGCAAAAATGGACAAGGGGAGTGTTTTTTTTACCATTATACTTCCTTTCTCACCCAACTGGATAGATTTAGCCAAAAAAAAAAAAAAAAAAAATCTTCTGGCAGTGGCAGATGCATAGGGTCAATAATTGTCTGGCACTCTGCGGGTTAATTAACTTTTTGGCTTTGCATCGTAGCTCTACATAGTTCACCCGTTCTTCGTCATTTTGTAAGGATTTTAATCTATCATTAGCAAACTTTTTAGCAAGCAGACAGTTTGAAATATCTTTATTCCACCATTTGGGCTAATTATTATGGCCTGTGGTCTCGGGTGGATGGGACTCGTTAGCCTTGGTCGGCAACTCATCTAGGGGAGACAACCTTATACAAATCCGGGTGGATGGGACTCGTCAGCCTTGGTTGGCAATCTGTCTAGGGGAGTAAACCTGATACAAATCCGTACTGCTTACCTAAGGGTAAGGCAGGTTAGTGGATGGATTAGCCGAACACCACTGTAGAAAAATAGTGCTAACAAGATGCACAGAGGGCCTCGGAGTCGGACGGATCCTAAATTGAGTGGTCAATCCTGTAAGTCCTTCACTAAACTGGCTCGGGTTGTCCCTCTCACAGGGAGTAGGTCCGCTTGGGGGCATTCTGTGTATGGCCACCCTCGTAAGGGGAGTAAGGCGTCCGGCAATAGATAGATAGAGATAGATTATGGCCTGTACGCCGTATTTTCGATGGTATGCAGTCCTGCACTGCTTTTAGGTAAGTGGTTTCGAATAATTCCCAAGATGTATTTATGTCGTTATTGTTAATTAAAAAGCTCCAGTCAGTTTCTTTAAACATAGCTCTAAGTTTATGAAAGTTTGCCTTCTTGAAATTAGGGACTTTTTCGATGCTGCTATTTGGTTCGTTACTAGTAAACTTTAAAGTGAAAGTTATTGTACGATGGTCGCTGTTACTGAATTCATCACCAACAATCAAATTCTCTATTAATTCTTCTTTTGTTGCAAATACAAGGTCAAGAACGATATTACCACGGGTCGGCGATCGAACAAATTGATAGTGAACTCTCTTGCAAGTTCGCATACAAGTCATGTCCGGAGTGTGAAGTAAGAGTATCGCCCCACTTGGTTACAGGTAAATTAAAGTCGCCAAAAAATACGGTATCTTGTGAGTTACTTACATCTGCAATTTGTTCATAAATTTCTCGGACAGTTTGCACTGATTGAGCTGGAGGTCTGTATATTAATGCAAGTATTATTTTTGTACCTTTATTATTCTTTATTAGCACAAGAGATGTGTCGACGTTCACAATTTGAGGTTTTGACATGAGGGTCGGGTTAAGACTTTCTTTGATATAAAATAAAACGCCACCTCCATTTTTATTTATTCGGCTGTTCTCGAACATTACATAACCGGGAAGTGAATACTCTTCTAAAAAGTCTCTATCTTCTGTATTGAGCCAAGATTCTGTTATGCCAATCACATCATAATTTTCTGTAAACACTAGTTCCTCTAAATCTGAAAATTTATTGCGTATGCTATGAGCGTTAGCATAGAAAACCTTTAAAGTTGCGGTTTTAGAACTCACAGAAGGTTCTTTAATCAAATATTTGGTTCTGGTCGGATCTACATTTACATTTATGGCTGTCCTCGGTCCTCTGTCGTTATCCCTGGCGGTTTTGAATTTGGGTCGTGTTGGTGGAGCTTTATCCAAATTTGCGGTTCTTGACGGATTAGCATTTAATTCCTTTGCAGGTTGCCGTCCTCGCTGTCTTCGGTCCTCCTTCCTGGTTGTCCTGTGCTGAGTCGATTTCATCTACGAAAATCCTTCACCGCATCGTTGAGAAGACGCCCAAAACGTGCTGCTCCCATCTGGTTCAGATGAGCTCCATCGTCCGAAAACAAATAGTCATCGTAGTAGAAATTGTCCCAGGTGTCGATGAATCCCACGTTCTCCTTCCTGCAGAGGTTTGCTAGACAACGATTTGTGCCGGTGGCTATGTTGTAAAATCGGCTCTCTACACCGAGCCGGGGGACGATTCCTGAGATAATGATCATATGATAGTGTATTAACTTGATTACTGCGGGCATACTATGTAAAAACTAAGGACATCACTGTGGCAATTGTCATAATTATGACAATCGCCAAAACTCTGCGTCGTACGTGGCCTGTCAGGCAGGCAAGCGAGTGCGCCGGACCACTACCTCTAATACCCAGCACGCCAGGGTGAACACTGAGGTAATCTCACAGCATCTCCCGCTTCCCTGAAGACTTGGGAATGGCAAAAACCACTAATTTTTACCGATTTTGGCCTACGTTTGCAATATCGTTGCACGATTACCAGTGGTCGTACATACATGATTCAAGTGTCATTTGAAAGGTATTTGTCTTTACTTGCAGGGATGTATCATTGAATTATGTTCTAGCTTTTGTTTATACATGAAAATGTGCAGGGAATAAAGGTCAATTTTATTTCAAAACACCTGTATGGTACAGTGCAGACCAAGCAATTGTCATATGACAATTGCTGCAGTTATTGTGTTAAAAATAGATATATCTAAGGTGACAGTGGCCAAGCAGACCATAAACATAACACACTGGTGGACTGGTAATGTGTTCCATTTTCACCAAATGCCCGAACAATTGTACAGTAAACCAGGCATAGATTGGTCATCAGTAGGACTTTTATTGTGTGGTGGTGTTTTATAGATACACTCCTTTTGAGCTTTACAGTTATTGCTTATGGTTAATTATAATGTAAAACTTGCAAAATATACAAACCAAAACAGGAACGACACAATATAAAAACAAAATAACTAATCAAAGTCACTGTGTGCAAATAATGATTTAGCATAATACAATGTTGAAATTAAAAAAAAAAAAAATTAAGGGTATACTGTAGATATAATTATATATACCAGTATAACATCAGGGAGTGAGTGTTTGTAATGTATACTTTGTCAGTCAGTAGCCAGCCCTTATTCCCACAAGGGGTAGGGAGTATCAGAAAGACACGAGAGAGGAAAAATAGGTGACAGGAGAAATAACACACATAACAGTTTGTCCACAAAAATAAGCACACAAGCATTCAGAAGCATCAATCAACAGACATCAACAGACCCCGTAATCAATTGCTTCATCTCATTATGTTAAACTTCCGGACAAGATCTCTTAACATCAACATCTGGGATCAAATTATATACCAAATATATAATTAGTGTGTACTAATACTACGCAAACAACATATGGGCTACTAATTTACAATACTGCTAAAATATATATTGTGATAAGCATGATATTTTCTTATATTTCACTAAAACACATGTAAATTATAAAATGGGTCTGTTAACCATACTGGATAATATTGGTTGGTGTTCTAACAAATATATTAACATTTCAACATTCTCGCCCAATAACATTTTGTGGAAATATCAATTCCATAAAATTCTGCATTTCTACGATCTCTAAGTTCTCTCCAGCTTATTGAATCTCCTCCAAGGGCGAGAATGTCCTTATTGGCGATATTTGTTCTCCTTGAAGCTTATAAGAGTAGGGAACGATCGACTCCAAGAGGATTTTGTCGATAATAAACTATATATAATTCACACGTAGTAAAATGTTAATATGTGATTCTCGAGATAGAAAAGTGTTTTCATAATTAACAAATCGTCCCTAACCAGTTTATGCAATACCATTTACTTTTAGTATGTTACCTTTGTTAATACCAGCTAATAGCGTCTACTTTTGGAAACACCTTTAGCAGTTAACCCGGGAGCTGCAGGAAGACTCTTAAGAGTTCCCCCCGGCGGACTGCGGGAAGACTCTCCTGAGTAAGTAAAATTAAAAATCAACTTTTGACATCGAAAAAAAAATATTTTTTTTATTTTTATTTTTTTATTTTTTTATTTTTTTTGGGCCCCTGGGCCATGCAAAATCTCAGTCCTCTACCTCCCCTCCTTCCCCACTTTCCTCCTATCCCTCATTTATCACCTATTTTCCCTATTATTCCCTTATTCTGAGGTATATTTTCGTGCTAACATTAGCGAGTTGCAAGCAGGGTGTTGTCATCACTGATAGCAATCGAGTGCAAGAGAGAGAGAGAGAATATCGATCGACTGTGTCTCAGTGGCCTTGGGGGAAATTGGCGGGAAGGTAGCTTGCCTCACCCATACATTATACAACTCGCGGGCTATATCTCCGATTTTGACCATCCAAACGCTGTTTTCACTCGTTTTATTGTTGTTTCAGGTTAATACCTTTATAATCAACCCATAATAGGCGCATATGGATAATTATTAATGCTATTAATGGTACAATGAATATTTTAGTGACGAAAAACCTCAAATACGTCAGCACAGGGGGAGGTTTTCAATTACCCCCGTGCGCACTTCAGAGGTTAAACAGTTATTGCTTTGTTTCTTGCATCAATTTATCAATATTTTCTTCAAGCTTACAGCTTATTCAATTTCACTTTGTTTATTAAGTTTATTTAGGTTATCTGTAGTCGACGCTACTCTAAAAGTGGGTGAAATTACTTTTGGGTGAAATAACTTACGGGTGAAATTACTTGTGGGTGAATTGATTTACTTGCGATATTACTTGTGGGCGAAATTATACGTCTTTGAAATTATTTCACAGCAAAATTTATTTCGGATGAAATACTGCGAAGAACCAACCGGCATACATTCCTGCTATCAGTGTATAACAGAAGACTGATAGTGGAGATGATGGGAGATATGAATGGAGGCTTGGGGGGTCCAGCTATTAGGATCAATGACCTGATACAAATTTGGCCTATAGATCAGCTCCCTCCCCCCTTACACACACACATGTGTGCACATTCACACATTATCTCTCTCATTTCCCTAATTACACCCCATTTTCATGCATCTCTATATATTCCTTCATTTTTTGTGTGTATGTTCTTGTTTTCTCTGTTTCTCTCTGCCCGGCTGCATTATGTCTTCTTAACACACGAACTAGGAAGATATATTGTGTGTCTGATGTTGTAGAACAAGGTTTACCGCTAATATTGCTTTTTATATATCCACATATTCTTATTTTCTTTTTTCTCAAGTATGTCTCTTTGTTTATATTTAACCCTTAACTGGCGGCGCCTGGCTATTGTCGAGTGAAATAAATGTGGCCTATGTGGCGGCGACCGGCTACAGTCGAATGGGTAATTCTCGCCCTAATTTAAGTGGAAAGCAAAACCTGGCGGTCAGGCGGTGTACTACAAGGTCCCACACACACATCCCCACCGTGTGAGCGTGACTCAGTACCGCTCTAGCCGCCGTGATGGAAAGAGAAGATTTGCCCTTGTCCGATTCGGTGGCCGCCATCCCTAGTATGTCGCGCCAGCCAAGCCGTGAGGCCCCGCTCACCGCCGAGGAGTTAGATCGGCTAATAAACTCTTCAGCAGTGTCTAACAGGTTGTTGGATGAAACCTTAGAAGGGCTTGGTGATAGTGGGGGAAGTGAGGAGGAAGAAGAAGATGAGGATATGCCGATCATCGGTTTTCACAGCCGCCATAACTTGCGGCCCGCAAATGTTGAAGGTGGGAAGGAAGAGAGCGATGAACGGGTTCTTCTAGACGATGAAGAAAGGTATGCAGATGCTGACGAGGAGCTTGGCGAACATACTGGTGTGGGTGTTGTTAAGTACAATGTACATTTATATTGTTTGAGAGGTTGATTAGCCTACAATCATTTTATTATTGGCGTATTGTCAGGGTGGACGGTACATTTCTTACGGGAATACAAGCAACGAAGATTGTGGTGTTGGTCTTCCTATACATATGGGATATACGGTATATGTGCATGTGACTTTGAAATTGCTTGCAAGTTTGATTGCAAGAGATTGCAATCATTTTATTATTGGCGTATAGGCCTATGTCAGCATGGACGGTACATTTCTTACGGGAATACAAGCAACGAAGATTGTGGTGTTGGTCTTCCTATAATATTACATATATAAATGTGCATGTGACTTTGAAATTGCTTGCAAGTTTGATTGCAAGTATTTTTAGGCGTACATTTCTGACGCATGTGCCCTTGAAATTGCTTGCGAGTTTCCATTCTTTTTATAGGCGTATATATCACGGTGTGCAGTAGAAATAATAGAGTAATAATACTAGCAACGTAAGATTTAATATATTTTATATGATTGTGGGGACCATATGTATATATTATTTGTTCATATATGATATATTTGTGAAATTGACTTTCTCTCTCTCTCTCTCTCTTTCTCTCTTCCTTTCGTTCTTCCCATCTTTCTTAGCGTGACTCACTGTTTACCAGGCCACTCCTCAAACAACCCTTTTATCTCTTACCCCCGGGCAGTACCACCAAGTAGGATTCTCTCTCTCTCTCTTTGTTTCTCCCTTCCTTTCTCCCTTCCTTTCTTTCTTCATTTCTTTCTTCACGTGACTCACTGTTGATTGCAATCATTTTATAGGTGTATATATCACGGTGTAGGCCTACAGTAGAAATAATACAGTAATAATACTAGCAACGAAAGATTGAATATATTTTATATGATTGTGGGGACCATATGTATACAGTATATTATTTTTTCATATATGATATATTTGTGAAATTGACTCTTTCTCTCTCTCTCTCTCTCTTTCTCTCTCTCTCTCTTTCTCTTTCTCTCTCTCTCTCTTTCTCTTTCTTTCTCTCTTCCTTTTGTTCTTCCCATCTTTCTTTGTGTGACTCACTGTTTACCAGGCCACTCCTCAAACAACCCTTTTATCTCTTAGCCCCGGGCAGTACCACCAAGTAAGATTCTCTCTCTCTCTCTCTCTTTCTTTCTCCCTTCCTTTCTTTCTTCATTTTTTTCTTCGCGTGACTCACTGATGATTGCAATCATTTTATAGGCGTATATATCATGGTGTACAGTAGAATACATTCCTTATGCAGGTGACCATGAAATTCTTAGCACTCTTCTCTCTCTCTCTTTCTATATATATATACATATATATATATATACAGTATATATATATATATGTATATATATATACAGTATATACAGTATATATAGAAAGAGAGAAGAGTGCTAAGAATTTCAAGGTCACCTGCGTAAGGAATGAAATCTACCGTACACCAGCCTATAAAATGATTGCAATCATCAGTGAGTCATGCGAAGAAAGAAATGAAGAAGAAAGGAAGGGAGAAAGGAAGGGAGAAAGAAAGAGAGAGAGAGATAATCCTACTTGGTGGTACTGCCCGGGGGTAAGAGATAAAAGGGTTGTTTGAGGAGTGGCCTGGTAAACAGTGAGTCACACAAAGAAAGATGGGAAGAAGAAAAGGAAGAGAGAAAGAAAGAGAAAGAGAGAGAGAGAGAGAGAGGGAGTCAATTTCACAAATATATCATATATGAAAAAATAATATATAATATATAATAATATATTAATTATATATAATAAGTACTTACTTGCATCCATGCTGTCATGGCCTTTGATAATTATAAAATCTTGGATTAGGGGCCCTCTCATTCTGCAGTTTGTCAAAGCACATACGTTTAACTCTTTTAGTCGTTCCTCATACGGTTTGTTTCTTGGTCTGGGAATTATTTTAGTTACTCTCCATTGCACTCTCTCTAGTTTATCAATGTCTTTTACATAGTATGGCGACCAAAACTGGACACAATATTCCAAATGCGGACGAACTAATGAATTATATATAGTGCGTATAACTTTTCGGATCTATATTCAAAAGATCTCCCAATGAAGCCAATAATTGTATTTGCTTTTTTTACAACTTCAGCGACTTGTTGGGCAAGTTTTAAATTACTTGTTATAGTTACTCCAAGGTCCGTTTCTTTATTTACGTTCCCTTAGTTGAATTCCGTTAATCGAACAGTTTGCGCCTTCATTTATACTGCGGATGTGGAGCACTTTGCAATTATCTAATTTGAAATTCATCTGCCATGTCTGAGCCCAGTTAGATAGCTTGTCTACAGTAGATCAATCTGAATCTCATTTACTGTATGTGCGATGGCGAGTTTACTTTGCAATTTTTGTGTAATCAGCAAATTTCGAGATTCTGCATGATTGCCCATCATCAATATCATTAACCCAACCCTCTCCGACATATGACGTAAGTTTGAGCCTAATGGGGATACTTTAAAGCCTTTGTTACCATCAGGGGTATTTAGAAACCTTTAGTTTAGTTACTTCAACCTTTGCAGTTGTCTTTGAGTTAGCTGTGGGCAGAAAACTAATTTTGGAGAGGTAATTATGAGAGTGAGAGAACTCTATTTCTTATTGCTAATCTGGCAACCTCTGCGTCATATGAGTCTGAAGGGGTTAATATAAATAAAATAAGGAATTGGATCGAAAACTGAGCCTTGTGATACACCGTTTGTAACATTTATCCAATTTGAGGCTATGTTGTTAATAACTACTGGTTGCTTTCGCTCACTTAGAAAATCCTGAATCCAATGAAGAAAAGACCCGTGAATACCGTGAGCTTTAAGTTGTTCTATCAGTCTGATATGAGGCACTTTATCGAATGCTTTTTGAAAATCTAGGTTGACGATGTCTATTGCTTTATCTTCGTCATATACTGTATATTTAAGATATCGTAGAAAACTTCAAGACATGATCGCTTACTTCGGAAACCATGTTGCGAGTCCTTTATAAGGTTGTTATTTTCTAGATGGCATACAATTTTATTTCGGACTATTGTTTCGAGCAGCTTGCATATAATTGAGGTGAGGCTTATTGGGCGATAGTTGCCAGGCAAAGTTTTATTTCCTTTTTTAAAAATGGGCGTTACGTTAGCTAATTTCCAATCTTTTGGGACTTTATTGTATTGTATTGATTTGTTAACATGGCAGCTCCGGGAAGACTCTTAAGAGGTCCTACTGGGCGGCTGCGGGAAGACTCTTAACCCTTAACTGGCGGCGCCCGGCTATTGTCGAATGAAATAAATGGGGCCTATGGGCGGGGCCCGGCTATTGTCGAATGCAATTTTGAGCACATAATGGGCTCTGAGAGAGAGCGGAGCTGTGGGAGGAGCGTAATCTCAGATTACCTCCTGACCGCTCGCCACGGTGGCCGTGGAGTTACTGAGATGTACTCCTTTGTACTCCACCCTCTCTCACTCGTTTCACACGTAATAATGTAAGAAAATGACCGTATTTTAGCGATTTTGCCCTTCGGTTGCACGATCGTTGCAAGACAACCAGTGATCGTAGAAGGATGGTTCGGGTGTCATTGGAAAGCTCAATTTACGCCCTTCCAGGGATACATATTTGTATTATGCTCTGGGTCTTGTTTATGCATGAAAAAGAGCACGGAAACAACCTCATTTATGGTAAAAAAAAACGCTGGGCGGTACATAGAAATTACCGCCTAGGCCGCTCTTAAGGTGTTAAGATCCTAGGCCTAAACAAAAACATTTAAAACACCCCAGTGACAGTCAAAAATAATTAATTTGTGTTTAGGTGAGTTACTTTCCCTCCATTACTTGTACCACTCCTACACATGTGTCCCAACCCCCCCTTTCCCCTCCTCCCCCCCTCCTTAATCATCAGGTATTTTCTCAATTACTCACGATAATTATAGAGTATTTTCGTGAGAGAACGGGTGCGAGAGAGGGAAGAGGGTGGAGAAGTGCAACTCCGACCCTCCAAGCCAGTCTGAAAGCTCCCCTGGTCTCTCAGTCCCACGCCACACACGAGAGAGTGAGGGTGTAAGTCTCTCACTGCTCAAGGTCAGATTACGACCGCGGACTAAAATATACAATTTTCATCAGCCAATTGCTGTTACCACTTGTTTTTATTGCTTTCCCATGTTCATATGTTCATATTAAAAGTAAAATAGGCGCATATGGATAAGTATTAATTATATATATGGTAAATTAATGATTTTAGTGAGGAATGAATCCGAATACCTTCGCACCGCAGGCACATTTAAATACCATAGCTGCGCCGTTAAGAGGTTAAATAGAATGGTTAGTGGTTTTGAAATGTTCTCCTTTACTTCTATAATGACTTTTGGAGAAAATTTGTCGGGTCCAGGGGATTTGTTGAGTTTTAGTTTTAATATTGCATTGGAGATATCTGCGTTCATAATTTCGAATTTGCATAGGGCAGGGGTCGGCAACCCGCGGCTCAGGAGCCGCATTCGGCTCTTTTAGGACACATGTGTGGCTCCAGAAGCTTCAGAAATAATCATTCTTCCTTCAAAATGAAGGCATCATATAACACATTCAAGGCAACCATAGATTTGTTTTATTCAGCTTCGAAAAGATGTATAGGTATCAATCATTATGATTCTAGAAATGTGACACATGTCATTCCTAAGCTTGTGAATACCAGTACTGTATATTGAACAATATCACTATCGTTTGTTAAGTTCATAAGTAAGGTATATTCTCTTATTTCTGAGGTACTGTAGATTTGGGTTAATGAGACCATGTTTTTTGTATTGTGGCTCCAACAATACAAATATTTGATGAAACTTAAAAAAAATGGCTCTTCTAGCTTGATGGGTTGCTGACCACTGGCATAGGGTATTGCAGTTGTTAATGTTAACTGGTGGAATATGAGGAACAGAGTTAATGTCTTCCTCAGTAAACACTGATGCAAAAAGGTTATTGAGAATGTTACTCACATGAGTTACATCATCAATTTGTTCCCCTTTTTCGTCAACTAATGGGCCAATTGTCGAGGTAACTACTTTTTTTAGATTTGATATCGCTATAAAAGTCTTTCGGATTTGACTTACTTAAATTTGCAATATGTTGTTCATACCTTTTTTTGCTCTGTTTAATTTATTGTTTTGCTTTGTGATGAACATTGGTGAAATTTTCCCATTGATTTTGACATTTGGTCCGGTAGAATGCTTCATGCGCAAGTTTCTTTGCTGCTAGACAATATTTGATTTTCTTGTTCCACCATTTTGGTTTTGAGATGACGGGCCCAAAACCTGAGGACATCGAATGGCCAGCATAACCACCCAGGCCACATATTTACTCCAGTTAACTTTACACCAGTTAAGCACACCAGTAAGAAGTTTTCTTTCACCCACCTCCTTCCAAAGAAAACGGAGGACTGCCCCCCTGGTCATTAACACCTAAAGAGCGGCCTAGGCGGTAAATAATATGTAGCCACCAGCGGGGTGTTTTTACCCAAATAGGGATGTTTACGTGATCATTTTCATGCCTAAATAAGACCCAAAGCGTAAAACAACTATCTATTCCTGAAAGGACATAAACAGAGCTTCCCAATGACACCACAGCGATCCTTGTATGACCGCTAGTTTTCTTGCAACAACCGCGCAACACGAGTGCAAAAACCATGTAATTCGGAACTTTCCCCATACAATTCACTATGTAGCGAGTGTGAGAGGGTGGAGGAGGGTGGGATTCATGTCAGTTGGTCCACCGCGGTGGTCTGGAGCAGTCATACGCTCGCTACTCTCCTGCCACCACTTGTCTCTCTCTCTCAGCAACATTACGTGCTGAAATTGCCACACGACCTATGTCGCGCGCCGCCACATAGTCCAAATTGATTTCACTTACTTATGTTGCGCGCCGCCAGTTAAGGGTTAAGGACCCTTTCACTAAGTCCTTCAGGGCCCTCCCCCTGGTCCTCACTATCAAAAAGGACATTCCTCTGAGCCTCCAGGACCCTCCCCCTGGATCCTCAGGATATCCCCCTGGTCCTCACTATCAAGAAGGACACTTCTCCATCACCTCCACCTAGATGTAGATTACTCAGAAAATATGTTTATGCAATCTACTCACCAGTGCCCAGAATATTGCAGGAACAAATGGACCTGATAGTGCCTGTCAACTCCATGCCCCCGAAAATACAAACACAATCCTCTATACCTATGTCCTAGGACAATTCGAAGACCTGCAAGACAAATGTTGCAGATTTAGCCTTTAGTGTTTTCCATTTTACACAGCAACCCTAGACCTTCCAGTTTCCCCATTAAATATTATAATATTACCTTGGAACCAGGCCCATATGATAATACCTGAGTTTCAAGGCTAGGATGTATATGTACAGTCCCGGACAGATCAAACAGCAACACCCCGTCCACCAGCTGTGTGGTGTGGGGCTCTGCGGATTTGGTAACACTGGCAGGAGGTGGGAGGGATGTGGGTGGATGATGAGGGGAGGGATGTGGGGTGTTTAGGGGGGAGTGTGGGAGGGTGAAGAGGCAGTAATACATTTAACAAATTTAACAGTCTGCTCTCCCCTACCCTGTCACTTGTTTGCCCCCTCCCACCAGCCATACCATGATTGCTGCCTCTTCACCCTCCCAATTCCCCCCTAAACCCCCCACATACCTCCCCTCATCACCCACCCACCCACCTACATCCCTCCCACCTCCTGCCAGTGTTACCAAATCCGCAGAACTCCTCACCACATAGCGGGTGGACGAGGTGTTGCTGTTTCATCTGTCCGGGACTGTACCTCACAACAACCATTTTCCTCTTTCCTTAATACCCCTTTTCCTCCCCGAGTTCATTGACACCTGAAGCAAGAAAATATTTGCATAGGACCTCAGAAAAACCTGAGGAAAGTAAGCACGACCTCACCTACTGACTAAGCTTGACCACCAGGAACAGCCTAGTTGGGACAGCGTTGCTATGGTTCGCCCCCCCCCCTCCCCCCTTGCCCTCGAGAGTACCCCCGGACGACACCTCCCCCTCTTTCAGGATTACTGGAGGACCACCTGTCTGTTGCCTGGCACCCTGAACCGAGGACCCCTGCTCGAGCTACGGACGTAAGCCTGGACCTAGGACCCCTGCTCCATTACGTAAACAGGCCTGGACCTAGGACCCCTGTACTAATTACGTAATCAGGCCTAAACCGAGAACCCCTGCTCGAGGAGGTAACCAGCTGTGCAAGAATTGGCTACTACCCTCTACGCCGGCCAGACCAGCACTCTGGCCCCCCCCCCCCCCCCCCCAATGCCCTTCCAAATACCTAAGTGTTTCTGTGTCTTTCTCTGTTGATTATTGTTGTGAGGTATTGTTTAGGTAAATATGTGAACTGTGTGTGTCCTGATTTAATTGTGATCTGTGCCCAAGATCACATACTTGCATAATAAGTGTCATCCCTCTGAATCTGTGTTATTCTGTGTTAAATTTGCCTTAACCCGGGAGCTGCGGGGAGACTCTTAAGAGTTCCCCCGGCGGGCTGCGGGAAGACTCTTGAGAGTAAGTAAAATAAAAAATAAACTTTTGACATCGAAAAAAAAATATTTTTTTTATTTTTATTTTGTTATTTTTTTTATTTTTTTTGGCCCCTGGGCCATGCAAAATCTCAGTCCTCTACCCCCTCCTTCCCCACTTTCCTCCTCTCCTTCAGTTATCACCTATTTTCCCTATTATTCCCTTATTCTGAGGTATATTTTCGTGATAACATTAGCGAGTTGCAAGCAGGGTGTTGTCATCACTGATGGCAAGCGAGTGCAAGAGAGAGAGAGAGAGTATCGATCGACTGTGTCTCAGTGGCCTTGGGGGAAATTGGCGGGAAAGCAGTTTGCCTCACCCATACATTATACAACTCGCGGGCTATATCTCCGATTTTGACCATCCAAACGCTGTTTTCACTCGTTTTATTGTTGTTTCAGGTAATACCTTTATAATCAATCCATAATAGGCGCATATGGATAATTATTAATGCTATTAATGGTACAATGAATATTTTAGTGACGGAAACACCTCAAATACGTCAGCACAGGGGGACGTTTTCAATTACCCCCATGCGCACTTGTTAGGTTAATTCCTTGACCCTTGTTCAAGACTTTATTTAATTCATAACTCACGCATACGTTACATATTCGTGTATTAACCCTTATTTAGCGGGACCCGACTTAAGTCCATATCGAGAAAATTGGACTAAATGGCGGGGCCCGACTTAAGTCCGTGGGCGTATTCCCGCCCTAATTTAGGTGGAAAGCGAAACCTGGTGGTCAGACGGTGTACTACAAGGTCCCACCCACACATCCCCACTGCGTGACCATGACTCAGTAACCCTCAAGCAGCCGTAATGGAAGGTCAAGATTTGCCCGTGTCCGATTCGGTGGCCGCCACCCCTAGTGCGTCGCACCACCCTACTCATTACGCCCGGCTCACCCCCCAAGGAACTAGATATCATGCTGAACTCATCATAACTTTCTAATAGGCTGTTGAATGAAACCATGGAAGGTTTGGGTGAGAGTTTTGATAGTGTGGATGACTCGGAAGACGAAAATATGCCGATCATAGGCTTTCACCCCAAGCATAATTTGCGTGTCGCAAATGTTGTGGTTGATGTTGCACAGGACGTTGAGCAAAATGGAGACGTTCCTGACGAAGAACATACTGGTGTGGGTGTTGGTAAGTACAATTTACATTTTATAATTGCTTGAAAGTTTGATTGCAAGCATTTTATAGCGTATTATTTCAGGCGTTCGGTAAATTTCTCACGATAACCAGGGTGTACGGTACATTTCTCACGATAATACAAGCAACAACGAAGCTTGGCGAAGATTGTGGTCTACAATATACCTTTTTATAATTGCATGTGACCTTGTAATTGCTTGAAAGTTTGATTGCAAGCATTTTATAGCGTATTATTTTCAGGCGTTTGGTACATTTCTCACGATAATACAAGCAACAACGAAGCTTGGCGAAGATTGTGGTCTACAATATACCTTTTTATAATTGCATGTGACCTTGTAATTGCTTGAAAGTTTGATTGCAAGCATTTTATACCGTATTATTTCAGGCGTTCGGTACATTTCTCATGCAAACCAGGGTGTACGGTACATTTCTCACGATAATACAAGCAACAACGAAGCTTGGCGAAGATTGTGGTCTACAATATACCTTTTTGTAATTGCATGTGACCTTGAAATTGATTGAGAGTTTGATTGCAAGCATTTTATTTGCGTATTATTTCAGGCGTTCGGTATATTTCTTAAGGTAATACAAACAACGAAAGATTGAATATTTGTGCTTGGTATTATATGATTGTGGGGAACATATGTACCGTATATATTATTTTATCATATATATGATACATATGTAAAATAGTTATATTATCACGACACTCTCTCTCTCTCTCTGTCTCTTCCTCTCTGGGTCTACCTATACATTTATAATTGCATGTGACCTTGAAATTGCTTGAGAGTTTGATTGCAAGCATTTTATTTGCGTATTATTTCAGGCGTTCGGTATATTTCTTATGGTAATACAAACAACGAAAGATTGAATATTTGTGCTTGGCATTATATGATTGTGGGGCACATAATTTATATGTATATAATATAACATACACATCCAACTTCACGACATTGCCCTACATCGCTATCCTCTATCCATAAAACACTACTCTTCCCACTACATATCATACATGTAACACCATACACTTACCTAATAAATATGGCAGTACAATTGTTAAGAGCAAACCTGGTGGTCCCTCGGATATCCACCCCCGGCAGGGTTGGGTCATTGACACAGGGCCCTCCCGGTCGTCATCATGCGACTGTGTCAAGAGCATTGCAACGTCCCAAAGCTGCTCGTCGGTGCAGCTTTTTCTTTAGTAATATAAGGGGACTTCACTCTAACATCAATTCTGTACACCAATTTCTTCAAGCAGAATCTCCTACTCTCCTTTTTTTGACAGAGATTCAAGTAACATCCACATCTGACACGTCTAGATTTAATTTTCCAGGTTATCAACTGCTCCAAAATGTCAGACCTAAAGGAGGTGTATGTTGCTTCGCAAAATCTGAAATTGCCCTGGAGGAGGTTACTAGTTTCAATTGTCCCTATTTTGATTATTCTATATACACATTAATTTCTGCTGGTAAATTTAAATACATATGTTGCATCTACCGTTCCAAAAATACTCCTCCAGAGCAAAGTCTTTTTGATTCTCTGTCCTCACAACTCAGTGTCCTCAACTTAAATGCTTCTTCTGAAAACACTGTGTTGGGTGATTTTAATGTCCATAATGTTGAATGGCTCATTCATTCAGCCAGGACTGATGATGCTGGTCTTGAATGTGAGCTATTTGCAGACTCATTTAATCTCACTCAACTAGTCAACCAACCCACCCGTGTACCAGATAATCCAAATCATAATTCCCACCTACTGGACTTATTTTTAACAACCAATTCAGAAAATTATGATGTTACAGTGAGGTCCCCGCTTGGATCTTCTGATCACTGTCTGATACAGGCCACCTGTCTATCACCTACCACACCTTCCCACTCTGAACCTGTTTTGGTGACTAAATGGCATTACGATAGGGCAGATTGGGAGGGTCTTCAAGGTTTCTTTATTGATATTCCCTGGACCTCTTTATTTTCTAATGATGCACACTCCACCTTGAGCCACATACAAGATTTTGTAAAAATTGGAATGGAAACTTTTATTCCTCATCAAAAGTACAGTAAAAGATCTAATTCACCTAAATGGTTTGACCATAATTGTGCTAGAGTAACTGAACAAAAAACAATAGCCTACAATGCATACACAAGATCAAAAACACATGAAGCCTTTAATTACTTTAGAAACATCAGAAATCATGCAGAAATCAAATAGTTTGCATCATATTGAGCTACACCACGGTCTGGCTCTTGTTTATGCATGAAAAAGAGCATAGAATGAAGCTTGTTTAGGGTAAATATGCTCACCTGCCAGGTAGTAGAAGTTACAAACATCCCAGTTTGACAGGGGTTAAGAGCTTTTGCAGACTGAGCGTGTTACATACTGTGGCCTTCCCGCCTCATTGCTGCACTTATGTTTATTATTGTACTAATCCTGAAGTATTAGGAATTACATGTAAAAACAAACACAGACATCCGTTATGTACAAAGGAGTACAAAATAAATCAAGCAACAACAGATCTAGTGACCCTTCTAGGTTGCTTGTCCTCCAAAACACTGAGGATCAAGTGTCCAAACAGTGGTTTAGAGTGGGTAAGGGAACATTGGAAAGGGAATTACTGCCCTGGAACTAATGTCCGTGGCAGGATTAGGAAGTTAGTAGGGGAGAGATGGGTTAGTAACTGAGGGGGGGATAAAATAAAGTTATTAATTTACAAACGCAGTCAGTCGCGGGTTTGATGCGAGATATTTGTCTAGGCGGAGTTTAAATGAATCAGCGGTGATGCAGTCTATAACGTTTCGGGGAAGCCCATTCCACAAGTTGACAACTCGATTGAAGAAGAAATTCTTAGATTCGTGTGAGTTAAAAGATTTACCAATAATTTTGCAACCGTTTCCCTGCGTGTAATTAGATTGGTCGATAGTGAAGTACTTACTACAGTTCATATTGTCGATGCCTTTGATGATTTTGAACACTTGAATTAAGTCACCTCTTAATCTGCGCTGGGTTAAAGGAAATAGATTTAATTCTCTAAGACGCTCTTCGTATGGTTTGTTCTTTAGGCTAGGTATCATTTTGGTAACTCTACGTTGAACTCGTTCTAGCTTGTTTATATCTTTTTGGTAATAAGGGCACCAGGATTGAACGCAGTATTCCAGAAGAGGGCGGACTAAGGAATTGTAAAGGGTTAGGATAACTTGTTTGGATTTATGCTCAAATGACCCGCCTATAAAGCCAATTATTTTGTTTGCCTTCTTAACAACTTCTGAACATTGTTGACTCGGTTTTAGGTTACTCGATATTGTTACTCCCAGATCGGTTTCTCTGTTTACATTCTTAAGCTGAGTGCCATTCATCGAATAGTTTGCTTTCTCATTTAGGTATCCGATATGTAGTACTTTACATTTATCCGCATTGAAACTCATTTGCCAAATTTGGGCCCAACATGACAATTTATCTAGATTGTGTTGCATATCGTCAACTTGTTCTTTTGAGAGTACGCTATTTGCAATTTTTGTATCGTCAGCAAATTTTGAGATTGTACAGGTGAGACCCTCATCTATGTCGTTGATGTAAATTAGAAAGATAATTGGTTCTAGTACCGATCCCTGGGGTATCCCGCTACTTACATTGGTCCATTTAGATTCCTTACCGTTTATGACTACTCTTTGCTTTCTGTCGCTGAGCCAATTTTCTATCCATTTCAACACACCGTCTTGTATTCCATGCGCTTTTAGTTTTAGCAGTAAACGTTTGTGGGGAACTTTGTCAAAGGCCTTTTGAAAATCGAGGTATATAATATCTACAGCTTTACTCTCATCGTAGAGGTTGAGGATATCGTGGAAGAAGTCTAAGAGGTTTGTTAAACAGGAACTTTTTTACGAAAGCCGTGTTGAGTATCTTTAAGTATGTTATTTTCCTCTAAGTGATTTACGAGTCTGTCTCGTATGACCGTTTCTAGCATTTTACATACAACTGAGGTTAAGCTAATTGGACGATAGTTACTGGGTAGGGATTTGCTGCCTTTTTTGAATATCGGTGTTACGTTGGCTAGCTTCCACTGATCGGGCATAGTTCCAGACTGCAAGGATTTATTGAATAGTAATGTCAGTGGTTTGGAGAGCTCATCCTTAGCTTCCTTTAGAACTCTAGGTGAGATTGTATCAGGTCCAGGCATTTTATTTACCTTGAGTTTATCTGAACAATTCAATACTTCTCTCTCTGTAACGGTGATATTGCTTAGAACATCTAATTATCAATCTGAATCGGCGATGGTGTAGGGATATCACTGAGGTCTTCTGTTGTAAAAACTGATGCAAAGAAGGTATTGAGGGCATTACTCATTTGTACTTCGTCTTTGGTGTATTCTCCATTTTCATCGACTAACGGTCCAACAGTTGAAGTAACTAAATTTTTCTTTCTGATATAACTATAGAATTATTTTGGGTTTGTTTTACTTTGATTCGCAATATGCATCTCTAAGGTCTTTTTACTTTGCTGAATTAACTTTTTGGCTTTCCGTCGTAGCTCTACAAATTTCAGCCGTTCTTCGTCATTTTGTGAGGATTTTAATCTATCATTAGCAAATTTTTTAGCAAGCAGGCAGTTTGAAATATCTTTATTCCACCATTTGGGCTTATTATTATGGCCTGGACGCCGTATTTTCGATGGTATGCAGTCTTGCACTGCTTTTAGGTGAGTGGCTTCGAATAACTTCCAAGATGTATTTATGTCGTTATTGTGAATTAAAAAGCTCCAGTCAGTTTCTTTAAACATAGCTCTAAGTTTATGGAAGTTTGCTTTCTTGAAATTAGGGACTTTTTCGATGCTACTATTTGGTTCGTTACTAGTAAACTTTAAAGTGAAAGTTATCGTACGATGGTCGCTGTTACTGAATTCATCACCAACATTCAAATTCTCTATTAATTCTTCTTTTGTTGCAAGTACAATGTCAAGAACGTTATTACCACGGGTCGGCGTTCGAACAAATTGATAAAGCGAACTCTCTTGCAAGTTCGTATACAAGTCATGTCCGGAGTGTGAAGTAAGAGTATCGCCCCACTTGGTCACAGGTAAATTAAAGTCGCCAAATATTACGGTATCTTGTGAGTTACTTACATCTGCAATTTGTTCGTAAATTTCTCGGTCAGTTTGCACTGATTGAGCTGGAGGTCTGTATATTAATGCAAGTATTATTTTTGTACCTGTATTATTCTTTATTAGCACAAAAGATGCGTCGACGTTCACAATTTGAGGTTTTGACAAGAGGGTAGGGTTAAGACTTTCTATGATATAAAGTAAAACGCCACCTACATTTCGATTTATTCGGCTTTTGTCAAACATTACATAACCGGGAAGTGAATACTCTGCTAAAAAGTCTCTATCTTCTGTATTGAGCCAAGATTCTGTTATGCCAATCACATCATAATTTTCTGTAAACACTAGCTCCTCTAAATCTGAAAATTTATTGCGTATGCTACGAGCGTTTGCATAGAAAACCTTTAAATTCGTTATTTTAGAACTCACGGAACGTTCTTTAATAATATTTTTTGGTTCTTGTCGGATCTACATTTATGTTCATGGCTGTCCTCGGTCCTCGTTGTCTTCGGTCCTTATCGCTGGTGGTCCTCGGTTGCCTCTGTTTTTTTCTTGGTGTTGGATGATTTATGTCACTGCTGCTTCTTCTCGGATGGCGTTTTTTTATCCATGGCTGCGGACTGCTTCATGTAGGAGACGAAGCATGCGTGCTGAACCCACAGGGTTTAGACGAGTGCCATCCTTGCGGAACAGAGTAGGCTGGTTGTAGAAGTTGAGTGAAGGTATTACTTCTAAAATGACTTAATTTTATCCTATATACAGTAGTTATGTCCCATTTGTATTTAATTTTCATTGGTGACAAACTGAAATTGTTGTTCTAGTATGATGAGCCTGCATTGCATGCACAATTGGTCAGGATAATTGGTTATGTAAACAAATACCAGTAACGTCGAAAAACTTGAATCATAATTGTTTTTATTACAGACGAACATGAACTAGTACAGTGTTACCAGCGTTATCTCCTGTACATTGGGTGGTCGAGTTTGGTGTTATCTGACGGTTCTTTGTGTGTTATTGACTTATTCCTTGAATGTGACGATAGTGTGTTGTTATAATGTGCAATTAGTTTGTTTGGGAAACAGATTAACTTATTCCTGTAGTAATGTACAGTGTGTACAACCTATGTAGTGGATTGTGCTTATTTATTTCAAAATTATATTTTATTAAGCTTTATTTCCACATAGAGACCTTGATAAGTTATTTTGCCTTTATCTTGTTTCGTCCCAGTTTTGTTTTGTTTTTATTTTGCAAGTTTTATAATTTGTTAGTAGTCTTGGCAAATCCAACGTCAAGGCTATTAACCTAATTGCAATGACGACTTGTCTATTTTGACTGCTATGTCGTCATTCCAACCGCGGTTAAAAAGAAAACGTCTAGAGTCTACTCCTTATCTTGCTCTAGGAGACGTTGTACATTAACCAAAACTACCACCGAAGGTGAAAAAAGCATTAGAAGAGAAGAAAAAGGGGTTTACCTTAGTTACCGCTCAAGGCCCATCCCGTGTTCCGTCATGCGCCGATCCCTGTCGAACGTGCGCATGAGCGACCCTCTCTTGTTATCATTTTTTCACGCGCCTCCATTGATTGAGTCCGCTTTTGTTGTGCTCCTTCAATTCACCCTGTTTTAGGTTCGTTTCGGCTTTTCTGGCCTTCTTTTTGCTAGACAGATGTTACGTGATCTAGGACACACCTAAATGGGCTCCTCAGTGTGTTTAATGGAGACGCGTGTGGAAATAGCTACCGTAGGTACGGGGGCGCTTGGCGTTCCCCGTCTATATGTTTTCATTCTTTCTCTTTTCATATTCTTTTTTCCTGTTAGTCTGGGCATAGTTTAGCTTTTAGCTTCAATTAGCCTAGCTTGTTTATCATTCAGGAATTGCTATGCCCTTATGAGTTCTCATATTTTCATAGCCTAGGTGTACAGTTGGTTCACAACCTGAGATTTCGTGGTGGCGGTGCTGTTTGTAGAGTTTGTGTCAGCCGCATAACTAGCGTTATTCCCGAGTCCCCCCTTTCGAGCCTTCACTGTGTCTCAAGGGCCTGGGCGCTTAGTGGTTCGTGATACCCAGAGGTACCCCACGGGGGCCTCTCCCTCACTCCACAGGGTTTTTTCGCCCCTGACACATTCTCTACTCGCGGCTAGGCCACCCTTTTTCTCACCAGTTTCATTACTGGTTTTTTGTGTTTCCCTTCCTGTTTTCACCTCCATCCTTTCATCACTTTTGCCCAATCCTGGGGTACCCCACGGGGGCCCCTGTTGTGCCAAACCACCCAACCTGCCACTTCTCCTCATGGGCTTTGCTCTATCTCTGTGGGTTGGGTGGTTCCCAGGGTATGTGCCTCCTCTCCCCTGGTGTGCCTTCCTTGCCTCTCCCTTGACCGGTCGAGTCAGGATATTATCAAGGAAGACACTGCTCAGCTAGATGGTCACGGTCATCTTCGCTTGGGGTTCATAAGGAGTTGACGCTTGTTTGCCGGCCTTTTTTGGTTTTCCTAGACGCCCCTCTCGCTTGTTCGGCACCGGGCCCTCTTGGCCGTACCCGCAAATTTGCGGAGTGCTCGATTCGGCCCTCTGGGTCGTTTCGGCTCCCCGCAAATTTGCGGAGATCGCTGGGGGGTCGCGTGACGATGTGGGAGGTTTGTGTCGGTACGGATCTACCTCTATTGGCCCGCAAATTTGCGGTTATAGTTGGCTTTCACTGTTGACCCTTTTTTGTGTCATATTGTTGCCTGATACTATATTGGTGTATGCACTTTCCTGGTGTTATAGGCCCTGCATGTAAGATGTTGAGTGGTGGTTAACACTTTCTCCATCTTCGCAGGTTCTGCTGGTGCTCTTCCGCCTCGGCCGCCCTCCTCACCTACCTCTGTGCTCCCGGTTTAGGGTGAGTACAGATACCTGTTTGCATGTGTGTTCCTGTTTCCCCATGCTCCTTCCCTGGTTCTTCTTGGACATTCTCTCCACTTACACCTTCGTCGTGCTGATTCTGGTGTGTGTTCTTCTCGTGCTGGTCGGCTGCTTTGCTTTCGCCTTGGTTGTCGCTCCCCGTGCTTGGTGAGCCACATGTCCTGCTTGCGCCACTCGCTCTTTGTGTCCTCTACGGCCTACCTCCCTGCTCTGTGTGGCCCGTGTCTGGCCCTGGTGGTTGTGCTGCTCCATGGCCCTGGTTCCTCGGCGGCGGCTGTGGCCTCTGCTTCCCTTCCGTCGGTGTGGCCGATGGTCTCCCGCCACATTGGGCCTGTGGGCCGCCGTTCCCCGGCATTTGTTGCCGCCCGGTTCCGCGTCACCCTGGGTATCCCTGACCCGACTGCCGGCCGTTCACCACAGCCCGTAGCCTCGTAGGTGGAGCTCTCGTCTCACACACGAGGGGTCGGGGGTTCGCTCCCAGACCGGGCGGTGCGAATTGGGCTTGTCTCCTTTCGTGTGTTAGCCTCAGTTCACCTAGCTGTAAATAGGTACCTGGAATTCGTGGACGACGTTGTGCCGTCCCATCTGGGGTTGGCACAAATGGTACAAGGCGAGCTGGGTATCATATGGTTCCCCTACGCTACTGGTCAACTTAAGCCTCCCCGCTCGCCTCGCTACTGCCCCTCGTCGTCCTCCTGCTCACCTTGACGTCGCCCGTCGCCCTCGTCTTGGTTCTCGCCCTGAGGCCGGGGTTGGCGGCTCTGCTCCTATGCGCCCTCCCCTGGCCTCTACGGATAGGGGCTCTCCTCCCTTCCGCCCGCTTTCCTTGCCCAGACGACTTCCTCTTACGTTGTCCTCTCCGCGCGCGGTTGTTCGTGCTGTCGCTGGCCCTCTGCTCCCTCCTGCACTGTCCAGGAGGGTCCGCCTGGGTGTCGTTGCTTCTCCTACTTCACCTGCTTCAGTGCCTCTTCTTCCTTCGCGGTCTCGTCCCACGGTGGGGGTCCCTCCCTCCTCCTCCTCGGTGTCGGGCCGCCCTGTTCTCTCAGCCCCGGGGGTCCTTGCTCTGTTTCCCCCCGCGGCTCCTTCTGGCCTCCTTTCACCCGGCCAGCCTTCCCCCTCCCGTCGTCCTGCTCCTCCTCCTTCTCTTCCTGCCCTTCACTTCCCGTCTCGCCTGGGGGGTACCCCTCCTCTTGCCTCGGTGAGGTTTCGGGGTCCCCTTTTTCTCGGGAGCTGTCGTGTCGCTGGAAGTGGGGGATGGTGCTGTTTCCCCCTCGGCCGTTCGTGTTTGGGGACGGGTCCCTCTATGGCGGCACGGCCGTCGTCGCTCGCCTTCCTTGGGCCGCGACGCTGCTGGTTCGTGTCGTGGGTCTCGCTCCCGCTCCCGCTTGTCCCTGCGGGCCGACCCTTCTGGGTGGGGGGGGGGGGGGGGTCGCCTCTCTCGGTTCGATTGTTGGCTTTGCAGGGCTGGGTTGTGTCACGCTTCGACGGGTGCTTGGCGTCGTTGGACGCCTCCCTCTTCTCGCGCTTCTTGGCGGTGCCTCACCCTCGGCGCCTCGCCCTTCCTACCCCTGCTCCGGTCCCGCTCCCTTCTGCAGGCCTACGCTCTGGTCAGACTTCAGCCGCGCTGCCCTCCTTCCGGCTGTTCAGTCCCTGGCTGTTTTGACAGGTCTGTCCTCCTGTGGGGTGGGTTTGTGCGACGCCGGTACGCCTGGCTTCGCCGTCATGCTCGGTCGCCCTCTCCCCTTGGAGGCCTGGTTTGCTGTGGCCTTCGCCTTCATACCGTTCCGTCGACGGCTCTCCTTCGGTCCCTCCCTTAGGTTACTAGCCTTGACGTTGGACTAGGTTCGTCCCTGCTTTTGCCTCCTCTTGTGTCTGTCGGCAGGTTGGCCGGCGCGTTCTGGTCCTGGATGGGCGCGCCCATTCTTGGACTTTGTTCTATTGCTACCCGTTCTTCTCTCACCCGGGTCAGGCCTCTGTCGCCACGGTTTTTCCCTTGCGACAGAGGGTGACGGACTTCTTGTCTTGTCTTTCGGTTCCCTCCAGCCGTCTGTCCCCGCCTGCGGCTTTTCGGGGCGTCTGCGCCAGGCGCTCTTCGCGAGGGTTTGGACCGCGTTCTGCGGGTCCACCTTCGGCTCGCGGTGTCTTTGGTTCCCGAGCTGCAGGCTGTTTTGTGCGCGGCAACTCGGCGCCGCCCGACAGTGCGGTCCTCGTTCTGCCGGCCGGCCCCCTTGGATATTCGTCAGGGTTTGTTGTACTCTGCGCTATATACGTCGGGGTTGTTTCAGCTGGTTGCTTGGGTATGCTCGCTTCTCTGTCGGCGGCCCCTGCTTCCGACACGCGACGACGCGCTGTGTCGTTGCGGTCCCTGCTTCCGTCTCGCCCCGTCGTGCTGTGTCGCAAGCGGGGTCTTCTCAGTCCCGTCCTTCTGCCGGTCCTCTTCGGGGTGCTGCTACGAGTGCTGCCGCCTTGCGCGGCCGCAGGACTGGGTCGTTGCAGGCCAGTGCGTCGATTCCGCCTCGCCCTTCTGTTCTTGCCCCTTTCATCCCCGCTGTGTCGGGGCTGGCCGGTCTTCCACTTCCGGCCGCCCTTCGACGTGGTCTGCCCCGCGCCGGCCTGGGGTTGGGGGGGGGGGGGTAGAGGTCGACGTGGCGCTCGTGCCCGCACGGCCCGTACCGAGGGTACCTCCGCGTCAACACAATGTGTAGTTCTCTGGGTCGGCCTCCTTGTTCTCCTTCTCGCCTGGCCGACCGGGTCGCTCCCCTCCTCTCGGGTGCTCCCTCGGGTTGTTTTTGCCCTTGCGCTCCTCGGTTGCCGCGAGGGACGTTGGGGGCGGCGGGTTGCGCGGTGGGGTCTCCCCTGGTGGTGGACGTCTCGACCCCCTTTCCGCTCTTGTCACCAACGCCGGTCCATCTCTTCGGAGGTGGCCCACGTGCTCACTTCCATGCCCGAGCTGGGTAGCGTCGAGGGGGTTGATCGCCGGTCGCCCGGTTTTCCTCTCCCGTGTCTTTCTGGTCCCGTCGACGAACTGCGTCGCGATGCGGCCGTTGGTGGTTCTGTCGGCCCTCAACGGGCGCGTCGTGCACACACGGTTTCGGATGCTGCCGGTGCCCCTGGTCCGCCTGGCCCTGTGCCCTCTGTCGTGGGTTGTATCGCTGGCCCTCCAGGATGCGTCTTGGCTCGTTCCTCTCCATCCTCTCTTCCGGCGATTCTTGGCCGTTCAGCCTTCCGATCGTGTGTTCCTGTTCGCCGGCCTTCCCTTCGGTCTCCACATCGCGCCGCGGATCTTCTCCGCACATGTGGGGCAGGCTCTGGGTCCTCTCCTCAGGAGCGGGCTCCCGCTCCTGTTTTCCTTGGCCGTCTGGTTGGTAGTTTCCGAAGCCCTCGGCCTGTGCGTTGGCGACGCCCTCACAGTCGTTCGCACCGTCGCACGGTTCGGGTTCCCCTTTTGGTGTTCCCAATTCACGCTTGACCCCGTCGCGTGTCGTGCCATGGGTCGGTCTCGCATGGGTTTTGTCCGGCGCTACGGTGACCCGGGGTCTGCCGCCCGCGGTGCACCTTCGGTGGAAGGTCTTCGCCGTGTTTGCACTCGGTCTCCCTCCTGGGGTGGCTCTGCGACTCGTTCGTGGGTTCGCTGCTTTGGGCCGCTCTGCCCCTTTCCTTAGGGAGCCTCCGGCTACTCCGCCTCCTCCTCATGGGCCCCGTGGTGTTTCCATTGCCCCTCTGGTTCGGCTCCTGCCGCTCCTGCGTCCCGTTCGCTGACGCTTCGGTCTCTGGGTTGCTCCGGGCTCGCTCTCTGCGGCTGTGCCCTGGTCCGCCCCCCCGCCGACGGTCTGGGTAGCCACAGATCCGTCGAGCGAGGTTGGGTGGGGTTCCCGATCGACCCTGGGCCGTCCACTTCCTGGCAGATGGGTGGGTCTCC